>KE464229.1:3536-17014 GCA_000387445.2 Pythium aphanidermatum DAOM BR444 | reverse complement strand
TCGCAACCTCCGCGATGTCGAGCGTGTGGCTCCTCGAGCTCCAAAGCTCCCAGTCGCCTAAGCGTCTTCTGTGTATTTAGCTTGTGTCGCGGCGGAGCGCCTCTTTGGTCCTCCGCTCAGCATTAAACTCGATCCAAGAATCTCTAATCGTCCATTTTGTTTGGTATTTGTATTGGATTGTGTGACTTAATGGACCCTACATGTGCCCTGAGGCCCGAGGAAGCTTGGACTTCCTGACTGAGATCACGATGAAGTGCTTCGGTGTGATTTTCTTGAAGCAAAGCGCTGTCGATGCGACTGAGTGCTGTGTCCCTGGCTCATTCGATTTCGACGTCGTGACACCAGGACTTCGGGATGAAGTCTCAATGCATTGGCCCTAAATACCTCCCATTTGTTTACCAGCTTACTACTGTCCATTGTGTACATGTTCTCCCTTGTCCTCCTCTCTTTCCTACTGTCCGGTGCGTGGACGGTGGAACGCAAAGCGACCGGCCGCCTTCGGGTCACCTCCGATCTTGTGGGACTGATACTGAGGCTTGCTTGCCGGAGCTGGTCCAGCTGCCTGCTCCTGGGGCTCGAGCACGCGCGCACCAGTGCGTGGACGATGGAACGCGAATCGATCAGCCCCCTTGGGGTCCCGGCCAATTGCGGTGGTGTCGTACTTGGCATCCTGTTGATCATCTCCACCTCGCAGCAGACGCGCACCAGTGCGTGGACGGTGAAAGGCGAAGCGGCCTGCAGCCTTGGGATCGCCTCCGATCTTGTGCGACTGGTACTGCGGCTGAGCTGCAGGAGCTCGTCCAGCTGCCTGCTCCTGGGTCTCGAGCTGACGCGCACCAGTGCGTGGACGATGGAAGGCGAAGCGGCCTGCAGCCTTGGGATCGCCTCCAATGGCCTGTGTATCCAAGCTCTCCGTCCGCTACGGCTCGGAACTCTCCGATCTGGCCGTCGGTGTTCAGGTCCTTGTCGGACGTCTTCTCGGCTGCATTCTTAATCTGGTTAACAACGCCATGCACGACGCCCGAGATGTCGTTGTTCTGGGCATCCACCGGAGTTGAGAGCGTCGCAGCCGAGGCCACAAGGGCATACGCACAGAGCATCCACACACGAGTCATGATGGGGATGAAGTGGTTGAGGAAATGAGCAGCATTGAGAAGCAGGCAGGCCCAAGGGCGAGCTCCATACGAGAAGCTGAGCCCATGGGACTCTCTCTAGCGACTCTATGGATGAGTACAGTGCACCATTCGACTGTAGAGGCATCGGACACGGCAGAGGGTTTGCGGACGCTTTACTCAGAGTCAGTATGGGCCATATTATGGCCGGCATTGGAAGCGGCTGTCGCGATGGGCAGGCAGTGCAGAAGCAGATGCACGGGCGGAACACAAGGTACTGGGGCTGTACTGTACGATAAGGTCGCGAGGCGAGTGAGCGATAGTCAGGAGGACTCGTGCGGAGAAGCGAGTGTCGTGGGGTAGGACAAGTGCGACAGAGGAATCGTCACGCCACATGGACAAGAGGCTCACTGAGGGACTGAAACCACAACGAGGTCAAGGAGGAAGCGGGAGAAGGGCGAGCTTTTTACGGAGCGACGGGCTCGAGATGGAAGAACTCGAGCGACGTGTTGTGTCTGAAGCTCTCCACTGGCGTCAGTCAGACGGCTCTCCTCTTGATTGTACCGTCCTGTGGTGAGATAATGAGGTGGAGGCAGTAGGGAGATACAGTACTGTAGCACATGTTCGAGTAGAGTACATTTTGACAAAAGGGTTGGTGGTGTATTCACGCGTACAGGGGGTAGATCTCTGTGCGCGTGTCATCATCATCCTCATCATCATGAATCATGAGACGATCGAGAGGGGCAAGGGTGCTGGTTCATGGCTCGACGACTGCCGAGTTGGCGTGGGTTCAGGTGGGTTCCTAGCGCGCTATTAAAGAGAGTCTCCTCTCGCTTACATGGTGAGCTCCATGATGGCGTTGACGATGTCGTTGTCGTTCGAGCGGAGCGCAGCAACGGCCTTGGCCTTGCTCACACCGGCCTGCGACATCACGAGCTGGATGTCCTTGGCGTCGATGCCGGTCTCGTCAACCTCCTCGTCGTCCTCCTCAGCAGCGTCGGCGGCCTCGGCGGCCTCAGCAGCCTCTGGGGCCTTGAACTGCTGGGCAGCGAGCTGCTGCGCCTGGGCGTTGAGGTCCTCGATCTTGGCCTCACCGAAGATCACGTAGGTCTCAGCAGCCGAGCTCTTGAACACATCCGGCTTGGAGATCACGAAGAGGATGTTCTTGCTCTTCTTGATGGTCACGCGGATGATGCCCGAGACTGGCTTGAGGCCGAGCTTCTGCATGGCCTTGCGGGCCTTCTTCTCCGAGCGGTTGTGCTTGCCGGCCTCAGCGTCCACGGCGTCCTCCGCCTCCTCGAGGGCTGGGATCTCGTCGTCCGAGTCCGCGGCGACCTCCTCCTCGTGCTTCAAAGCTTCGACCTCTTCCTTGCTCATGGTGATTGACTCCTTTTGTTAATGATGGCCCATTGGGGCCGCAGGAGGTGAGGAGGGCAACGCTCGGCCATCCATTGGGCCACACAGCGCTCTATTGAGGGTAAAAGTCACTAACCAAGAGAACTCCCTTGTGAAAGTGACATCTGGCCCCTCGATGGACAGTGCCAAGGGATTGAGGCGGATATGCAGCGGACAAGGAGGCATGGTGACGAGAGAGGAAGAGATCCATTGAGGTGTAGTAGAGTAGAGGAGGGATGGAAATGGAGTGATAGGTAGAAGATGATGAGGGGACATTTTTCTGGGGAGTTTTTGATTTTGGAGGAGGGTTTCGTTTTTTTTCTATACAAGCGCTATCTGGAAGGCCGCGCAGGCATCTAGGCGTCGATCGGCACGACGTCCGTGACTCGCAGCACGGTGACTTGACGTCGGAAGCCGTTCCAGCGGCGGTAGTTCTTTCGGCGCTTCTTCTTGAAGATGTCGATCTTTTCGTCCAGCGTCTGTTCCTCCACGCGCGCACGCACCTTGGCGCCCTCCACCAGCGGACGGCCCACAATCGTCGAGTTGACGTTGCCCAACAGCAGCACCTATCATTCCCATTATCCATGCACCACGGTTACCTCCTTGTCTGTCAGTTTGTTCATCATGGCAGCACCATCGCACCTCGTCAATGTCCATGATCTCGCCGACCTTGGCGTGCTTGATCTTCTCCGCGACCACGACATCGCCCTGCGTCACCTTGTACTGCGTGCCACCGAGCTTGACCACGGCAAAGTAGTCCTCGGGCTTGATCTCCGCGTCCGTCACCTTGTGGTGCACCACCGAGAACTTGGGCAGCGCCTTGGCCGTTGCGTCCTCCGCCGCCGCAGCCGCCGCTGGCAGCGCCGTCTTGCTGCTGATGAGACGCGTGTGCGCCGCCGAGAGCGTGCGCAGGCCGCGCACGAGAGCCGTCGCCATGCTGCTTCCTGTCCTGTGGGGTCTTCGGTGATGGCTGGTCGGCTGGGCGGGAGCTGCTCGGTCGCACACTTTTGGCCCAATCAGATCCGTTTTTATAATCTGATTGGAGGTAAGTTTTGCTTTTGCAATTTGATTGGTGGAAAATTTAGCATGTGGTGGGAAGGTTGCGCGAAGGTGGCGAGGGTGGACCGAAGGCGGTCGCTGGTGCTCCCTGGTCTGCTAATACTTCCTGTTAGATCGGGCCGACCGCCGCGCGAGCACAAGAGGCACGCCGCGCGTCGCGCGATATCTCGAGCTCTACGCGTCCATCCGCTGCAGTCCGCATCGCGATCGATAGTGTACATCCGTGCGCATCCATCGGCGTGCTCATCTGTGGGATCCGCGCATTGTAGCCGACGCGATCGCTTCGAAAAGACGCACGTTCGAATTCCAGACGCTCATGACCAAGAAGTCTCCCACGCCGCGCCCAAGCGCGCGCGCGGCCACGCACACGCCACGCGCGCCTTCGAAGAGGTCGACGACCGCATCACCATCCCACTGGCGACGTCGTCGTCCGCTGCGACGCCCAACGCCACGCTCGTCTCGGGTATCAACAAGTACCGCAGTCTGAGTCGGTCCGCCACGGCCTCGTCCGCTCCTTCGACTGCTTCCTCGTCCGTCCATGCGACGTTCAAGAGCGGGATGGTGGCCGCAGTGCGCCAGCACAACCAGAGCCAGCAGAGTCCCAGTCAGAGCCACACGCTGGCGTCTCCACAGGACCGAGCTCAGGCACTGGTCGAGAAGAAGCAGTTCGCGGCCGCACTGCCGCTCTATACTGAGGCACTGGCGGCTACTGCCTCTGCCCAGGCCAAACTCAAGCTCTTCTTCCAGCGTGGCGTGTGTGCGCTGTCGGCCCACAAGTACAAGCTGGCCGTCGAGGACCTGACGTATGTTATCGACCTCACACCCAGCAACGCCATGCTCCTAGCCAAGCGAGCCAAGGCCCATGCTGCATTGCAGCAATTCGAGCAGGCTCTATTGGACTACGACGCTGCGATCGCCATGACACCGCCGTCCCAAGCCGAGTTACGAGGGCTTCTCATGGCTCGGGCGGCAGTACATGCCCACAGAGGCAGTGTCGGAGCAGCCTTTGACGACCTGGCCGTGGCACAGAAGGACACACTGGGAGGAGAGCGAGACGCGGAGCTCTTTTACCAACGCGCGCAATTGCGGCTGCAGTGTCGACAGCACGCCCTCGCGGTGGACGATCTCGACCGGTTCTTGGAGCTTCAGGAGACGAGTCTCGACTGGCCGACGCCCGAGGACGAGCCACAAGAGGATGAGCGACGGCAAGAGGAGCTGGAGGACGTGCGGCGGCGTGTTGTGGACGTGCGGATGGAGCACGCGGCGCTGCTCATGCGACTCGCACGAGAGGCGGAGGAGCGGCGGAGAGCGGACGAGAAAATCGCAGCCGTGGAACAGGGCGAGAAGCAGCCACTGCTGGGCCACGTGCACTCAGGAGGAGACTATCAGACGTCGTCAGTGTCAGTCAAAGGCAAGCGACGGCGGTCCGCTGCGGCCATGCTCAAGGGCGCGGACGCAGCGAAGAGCCCAGAGAGGAGACTCAGTGAGAAACGGGCAGCACGAGGCATGCAGGACGGCCTGAGTTATCGAGATGGCGACGCCATTGACTATGTGGAGAGAGCAGCACGGGACTACACGCAAGTGCTATCATCAGATCCGCACCATGTGGACGCACTGCGGTTGCGCGGAGATGCAATGGCGAAACTCGATCGAGTGGACGATGCATTGCACGACTATGACGCCGCATTGGCCATTGACAAGCATGATTTCCAAGTGCAAGTGGCCAAGGCCAAGCTGCTGTTTGCCCAGCGGGAGACGCGTCGAGCGATCGCCGAGCTGACCCACGTGCTGCAAGTGAACGGCTTCTTTGTGGACGCGCTGTTCTTGCGAGCTGAGATGTACGAGGCCCAGGACGAGTGGGAACACGCCAAGAGCGATTACACGTCGATCATCCACGCGACGCTGGACAAGAAAGACGCGGTGGCAGAGGCGGTGACTGGGGATAAGGCCAAGAAGCAGAGCGTGGCGCCAGCAGCCAAGTATACGAACGAGTACGCGACACAGGCATTGCTGCTGCGGGCCCGCGTGGCTCAACGCATGCACGACTACGAGGCGGCAGCACGAGATTATGAGCGTATTCTGGAGAGTAGTCCGAACGACGTGGAGGCGCAGTACGAGCTACAGGAGAACAATGAGAAGAAAGAACAGTACGAGAAGCAGCGTGAGCTGGACGCATTGGCGTGGCTGGAAGAAAAGGAACAGGAAGAAGAACAGCGCGGAGGTAGTGGAGGAGGTGCTGGTGTGAACGGAGCAGCGAGTGGTGGGAAGAAAAAGAAGAAGAAATCGAAGAAGAAGAAGAACGCGGGTGGAGGAGGAGGTGCAGTGACTCCGACGGCGTCTGTGACGACGACAGGGGACGACGAAGAGCGTGGAGCAGAAGAGAATGAAACCACAGATGACACAGACAGAAGAGAAGGTCACACAAAGGCTGAGTCACGAATAGAAGACGCACGGGAGGATACAGGTGGTGCGTTGACGAAGAAAGCGTCGTCGGTATCGATCGTTGTGACGCGAGACGAAGCATGTGAGAGCATGTGGGAGGAGCAAACGGTGGACGAGTTGGAGCTACTGCCGTTGGCAGCTCAGCTACAGCGGAAGCGAGGCGCTAGTCCACGCGACCTGTTTCCGATTCGGATAGACGACGACATTGAGGACGATGACAAGGTGCAGGCGGCCAAGCGTATGGCCGAGGACGAGGAGGAGACGATGCAGCAGACAGCCACAGACGACGATGAAGAGCCTGACGTGGAGGAGCCGACGCCACTGGAGATCCCGCCTATTGACACAACGCTCGAGGACGATGCGAGTCAACTGGAGAAGACAGTGGACGCCAATCCTGTGGACAATGGCGACGGAGGCTCCGGGTCCCCGACGTCAGCGTCCACACCAAGTCACGTGACGATCCGAGAGCGACTTGTGGACGAACGGTACTTGCGGAAGCGGCAAAAGCAACTGGACAAGCTGCGTTCCCAGTTGCTGGAAGCGTGTGAGGCTCGAGACCGTGATGTGCTGGAGGAAACGATAGCAAGAGCAGAACGGAAACTCATGGCAGACGCACTGGAGGAGGAGATCGCACAGGCCAGAAGCGTGGTAGTAGCGATTGACGAGGAACGGCGGCGTGCAGAAGAAGAAAAGATCAAACAGGAGCGGTATCGACAACAGGAGCTGGAGCGGGAGCGTCGCAAGAAAGAACGAGAACTCGCCGCAGAAAAGCAAAAGGAACTGCAGCAAAAACAACAGCAGCAGCAGAAAGAAGAGGACTCGTCTAAGCCATCGACGCCATCCCTCGTGATTCGGCCGATCGCGTATGGCCAAGCCCTTCACGTGGCGGAGCAGCACCAACAGCAGTTGTTGCAGTACCAGCGTCTACTGCAGGAGAAAGACGCTGAGATCGCGTATCTCAAGTCGTTGATCTCCTCAGGCGTGGCTGTTCCCGAGACCGTGGGGGAGAACGGTGCAAGTGCGCTATCAGTGTTCACACTGCTGCAGCGTCCGTCCGAGACGTTCAAGGCAGCGCGGAAACGCATGGATGCGTTGCTCGAGTGGATGGGTCCCAGTGCTGAGGCTGACGACGTGCGTTTCCGCATCCTGAGCTTTGTGCGTCGTGTTGTGGAGCGCCACTGGTCTCAGACGTCGATGGCGGCGCCATTGCTCTTCATTGCCACGGGCTCGTTCCCTATGAAGACGTATCTTCCGACTGCCGACTTGGACGTGTGTCTCTTCCTACCGAAAGAGCTCGAGCCAACATGGCACTTTGCCGTCCTCAATGCGTTGTGTATGGCTGGCCAAGGAGGCGCAGAGGACACAGCACCAGCGTTGGCCACTGGCTCGCCAGATGCTAAGCTCAGTATGGCTCCGGTGGGTTCCGTCACGCCAACTTCAGTGGCTGCGTCCTCTTCGACCCCTTCTGGACCAGTGCCTGGCTCCACAAGTAACTCCGTTTCGGCCTCTGCGGCCGCCACGCCATTGTCGACCCATACAGTGCGGAACGTGAGCTTCATTAACGCTGAAGTGCGTGTGGTCAAGTGCACGATCGACAACGTATCAGTGGACGTGACGGCCAACCGCGTAGGGGCGCTGGGGGCACTTCTGCTGCTAGACGCGATGGACCAGCGCGCTGGTCGAGACCACTTGCTCAAGCGCAGTGTGATCCTCATCAAGTCGTGGTGCTTCCACGAGAGCAGTTCGTACCTGGGTCCAGTGTCCGCGTCGACGCCTTCACAACCGACTCAATCGACGCTGCTGGGGGCGAGCCAAGGTGCGCTATCGACGTATGCTATCAACACGATCGTGATGTCGCTGTTCAACTCGCACGGCACGTCGATCACCCATCCGCTGGACGCGTTGCTGCTTTTCCTGGACAAGATGGCAACGTTCCCTTGGCACGAAAGCGCATTGACGCTGTTTGGAGCTGTGCCGCTGAGTCTGTTAGCGACGAGCGGGTCGCTTGCAGCCGCTTTGCACAAGTTGCACAAGCGACAGCCACACAAACTGGCCGAAAGCATGGCGCTGATGACGATCGACGACGTCGATGCACTGCGAAGACACGTGCACGAGCAGTTTGGCGCCTTGGATCCGTCGTTCCCACCTGCGAGTGGCAGTGGCGCTACTGGGATCAAGACGTTCCCGATGCGTGCGTGCAACGTTGTGGATCCGCTGGACGACGTCAACAACCTGGCGCGTAGTGTGTCGCTCGAGTCGTTCCCGACGATGAAGCGCGCATTCTCCAGTGGCCGCGACCGCCTTATGACTCTGTTGAGCGAGCAGCAGGCAACTGAGAACACTAGTAACAGTGTGGACGCGTTCTTCGCGACGTGTTGGCGAGTGTACGGCCGAGGAGATGGGTGGCGACCCGACTTGCTGATCCATCCACGACAGACATGGCACGCCCGTGCGCCTGTGGCGGCAACAACGGATGAGGCCAAGTGGCAGTCGTTACTGCCCGAGTTCTTGCTGTCCACAGCCCCACTGGGCACGACGTTCCACCAGCATCCACACCAACATCAGCACCACGCTCCGCTGCATCCAATTGGACTCCCACTGCATCCGCTTGTGTATCATCCACCGCCTCCGCTGCATCAGCGCCATCAGCACCACTACTATCAACATCAACACGGGCACGTGCCGAACGGAGGCTCAGGTGGTAACTCTGGACACTTCCACAGTAGCCCAGGTCACTATGGAGGCTCGAGAGGAGGGGGAGGTCGCTACTACGAAGGTGGAGGAGGCGGCGTGCGCTCATCTGCGTCTTCGTCGTCTTCCCCGCTGTCGTCCTCTCCGACTACAAGTCATTACAAGTCGCCTCCACGGCGGACGCAGTCGCTCCCAGGCTCAGGCTCTGCAGTGTCGCTCGTCGCTGCTGCGGCGTCATCGGTGTACACGAACGGCCACGGTGAGACACAGTCACGAGGAAGTCACAAGGGTGGGCACGCGCGGCGGTATGACTCGCCCACGGGCGGTACCTTCGCTTCGACGTCAACGTCTTCCTCCCCTGGAACCGTGAAGACGCCTCCGAGGAATCCCAAGCGAGAACTGTAGAAGCTCAGAGTAGTCGTACGCACTAGAGAGAAGGAGGAAGATGAGGACAAAAAGGGAGGACGTGCCGTGCTCCGCCGTATTTATTGCGACTCTGTCGGCGGACCATGGGCTCAGATGCTGTGAATAACACTCGAGAGGTGTTCTTTTGCCACCACGTTCTCTCCACGTGACTCGGCCTTCGAAAGTCAGAAGTCATAAGTCATAATCATCATCTACTTGTACATAAATATGCGAAAACAGATACGAATTCCAAGTTTAACCGACTCACGATAAAAAACTGCGTTTAAAATGTTTGAACATCTCGCTGATGTTCACAAGCATTCTACCAGTAGGGGATCGCTAGTGTTGGATCAACGTCCACCGAAAGACCATGAAAGGTGTGGTCTTCTGTAACCATTAGTTTACCGATTTGTACGTAGATCCAGATTCTGGACTACGGAAGGCGGCAAAGGGTGCGGATAAGGAGAGATGGCCTAGGCGTGTTGTTGTCTATTGGAAGCTCCCAGGTAGATGGCAATTGAAGCCCGGACGAAGACATGGAGAGGTGTTGACGTCCGACCTAGACACGTGGCCCATTACGAGGTTGACCATCGCGCCAGCGGTCATGACTCTGCACTGCTATATATACACATATAATAAATGAATCGAGAGCCGGCTTGCGACGCATCGAGCAGGCTTGTACATACGAAGGAAGCACGAGTTCTCAGCCAGACACTGGTCACGCATCTCCAAAAGGTTCCCATTTGGAACCTAGTTGGCAATTGTAATAATACTGTCTGTGGCTGTGAATAAGCTGACGTACAAGTTCCATAGTGGTAATTAATACGAGTCCAGTGTAGCCATATCCGCTGAAGCGTCAACGGAGACTGGTCGTACATGTATGACACCGCTCTGGAGAAGTCGCCATGCAGCCATGCGGCCATTCCCATCAGATACGCTACGATGGATCGCTGCAGTGCGATGATGTGGTCCTCGCATTGAGAGATGGAGGTCTCTGGATTGATAGACGTGATGGAAATGGTGGGATGGACCAAGCGTGATGTCGCGGTCCAGAGTGTCGATACGAGTGGGATTCAGGGGAGAGGCGGCTAGCGAGACGATGTTGATGGCCTCGTCATCATCACGCATTAGGCGCATCGTTGCGGTGTGATGGTAAATGATCGTGACGCCATCGTTGCGTCTTCTGGATATGTCGTACTGGCCTCCTTCTGTGCTCAGTGGACGATACGCAGAAAAACCGGTGAGTAACCAGTACTACCACGATAAATGACGCCACTTCAACCTACGTGTATACAAACATCAAGTAGTGTTCTCATGGACCTACACTCCTGGTCATTTTTCTCTGTTTTGTTACTTCCATGCTTCTTCTCCGGATCGGCGCGACCATCCTCTGGTAACTAAAAAAAAGAGGAAAGAAAACGTTTTGTTGGCGTGGTACACACAGTCGCATGCGACTGTGTGAGGGGGTTTCCGTGGAGGGGCGCGATCGCAAAGGGAAACGGACGCCACGAAGGGAAACCAAGCGCACGGGGGCGGCGCCAGAGCGAGATCGATGGCGGTGACGGCGGTGGTCAAGCGCAGAGGCGACGCCAAGAGCGGCATGGAGGTGCGCGCGTGGGACAAGATCCACGCGCACGGCGAGGCGTACAGCCCACGCACGGGCCACACGGTCGCGAGCAATGGTGCGGACAGAGGCATGGAGATGCTGCCAAGCGAATTGTACTGACACGAGGGTGGATGTAGAGGGCCGTGTGTATGTGTTTGGCGGGACAGATCGACGGCGCCGACAGCAAGACCTGTTCCAGTTTGATATCGGTACGAATGGAGAGAGTGGCGTGGGGGGATTGAGATTCTGACAAGGCGATTTGATTAGCCACGGGCATATGGACTCAAGTGCAAACGCGAGGCGTACTCCCGCCGCGTCGTTCAGGTGCTTTGGGCGTTGTGCACGAGAACCGAATGTTCATTTTCGGCGGGTACGATGGACGGGACGGCAACTACTTCAACGACCTTTTTTTCTTCGACTTTGGTAAGGTGTACACGGACTCCTTTATGGTTTTAACTCTTCGGACATTGATGTTGGGTCGTGGCTCGCGAAGGTGGGCAACGTTGGGATGAGATGCCTAGCATCGTAGGAGACCGACCTGAAGCTCGCACCGACCACATCATGGTGCTCCATAGTGACAGTATCTTCATTTTCGGAGGATACAATGGTTCCAGTCGATTCAACGATTTGTGCGAGTATGTGATCGGCGAGCGCTTTTGGCGCCGCGTGGACGCACGTGGACAGATCCCATCGAGACGATTTGGTCACAGTGGTGTCATTCACGCTTCGACGAATCGATTGATTGTGTTTGGAGGATGGGACGGCCGCGATACATTGAACGACTTGTTCGAGTACAGCTTTAGTACCCGCGAGTGGAAGCGACTTACAACCAGTGGTACACCTCCACCTCACCGATATCGCCACACAGCTGTGATTTACGGCGACAACATGTTCGTCTTTGGCGGTGTTGACAAGACGCACAGCCGCTTCAACGACTTGCAGCGACTGGACCTCACGACAAACACGTGGAGTGAAGTGTGCACAACGGGTAACATCCCAAGCAGTCGCACATTTCACCGTGCTGTGGTCGTGGCAAGTAAGATGTATTTATTGGGCGGGTATGACGGGACCGATCGCCTTCAAGACCTCTATGCTATCGACGTCGGCCCGCTTTCGCCACCCTCACTCCTCGATCTATGCGCCGAGTACGCACGAAGAAATGTTGACGCCATTTTGCAAACCACAACATTTGCCGGCGTTTCGTACGGTACGTTTCCTCGACTGTATGTCGAAGCTGAGTCCATTCATTGACGATTTTGTTTGTGTAGACGTGCTAAATCACGTTATATTCAAGCGAGACCTTGAAGGACAGCTTCGTGGGAGGTGCAAAATTTGCCGCTCTGGTCGCTGCTGCGTTTATCGAATTCGACAATCTGACGGAAGCCCAGAACCCATCCGCGACACTCGAGGCAAAGTCGAAAGTCCTCAAACAAAACAACATTTATGTGCCTGTGGACACTCGAACTACCATCATGAAGTTGTCGACGAACAAGGTACGCATCTGCCAACCATATAGCGCATAGACTACATGCTGACTTGGACGTGCAGGTCTTTACGGAAAGAAATCTCCCGAGGCGCCTCCAAACAAGGTTCTGATGCTTTGTGGGTCACTCTATAAGCGCCTCTTCGAAGCGTCATCTCCTCTCGCTGCTTTATCATCACCACGCGGTCGATTCTCGGACGTGACCAAAGAAGTGGATCGGAGCTACTGAGTGCAGACTCACTAGAGTTCGTAGAGGCGTAGTGGTAGGTTGGTGCAGGACATGGTAAACTAAAACTAAGTTATGTGAAGAAAATACTCTTCTCGTGTTCCTCTCAGTTTCGAAGCGGAGCGTAGAACCTTGCGGCTATTCGACCTACAACTCAATCGCATTTGTCGGTTAGGTTCTTTCAGAAGCCGCGACTTTGACTTGTTGGTTTGAACGCACAGCTACTGAGGCTCGTCATGCGAAGATCGAAACGCCTGAGCAGCAGCGCGTGGCAGGCACTCGGAAGAGCCTGTCGACTTGACGCGTTCCTCACTGGTTTCTTGAAGCTCTTGTCGAGCTTTGGAGTCGACGGTGCATTGCATGTGCATGTTGGTTGGTGGTGGTGGCTTCAATTCACTCCACCGAGCCACATTTTGCCACCATTTTAGCATGCCTTTAGAAATATACTGAGTTACGTCGTTGCAGTTTCTCAAGCAAGCATAACCAGGTCAGATCATACTTCAGTTTCAAAACCAGGTGATTCAGATGTACAGGAAGAAGATGCACCAGCACACGGACCTCTGCGTTATCTTCGCTCCTGGCAGCCGCCCTCCTCAACCAGTGCATGCACGCAGCGTGTTGCACATGCAAGACTCACTCCGTGTTGCCCTTCGAGTGCGCTCCCCGCCAGTCGCCTCCATCGCTGGGTTGCACAGTTCCTCTGCGCCACGCCTGCCCACTTCGCCTCAATTTTTGGCGCCACCCACACGCTCTGTCCATGAGCTCAAGAGCCTCACGCGTTCTGCCCACACGAAGGCAGGTGCCTCATTTTCGAAAGAAAAAATAGACGCGAAGACCAGGCGTCTCCATGAAGCCAGCGGCGTGCTGAGCCCACCTGAGCGTATTGAGCGGACCGATAGGAACAGTGCATATTACACTGCAGTATCAATAGTGGTGGCCATTCTGTCGCTTACTCAAGCGGCGGTGCCGTGCGAGTGAAACGTCAGTGGCCGAAGGTGCATGTGGACTGGCGGTCGCGACTCCTGGGCGTTGGCGTCGAAAAGGGCGATGTGGGTTGAG
>KE464228.1:5308-30595 GCA_000387445.2 Pythium aphanidermatum DAOM BR444 | reverse complement strand
CCCTCGCTTCGCACGCCTCTCGACCAAGAAAAACAAGCTGCAGATCGACAAGCGCTTTGCGGCGGTGCTCAAGGACGACAAGTTCCAGGCCGTGCAGGGCAAGTACGACAAGTACGGACGCCGCATCGACAAGAAGGAGAATGAACTGAAGAAGTTCTACCGCTTGGACGACGAAAGCGAGGCGGAGGAGGACGATGGAAGCAGCGCTGACGAAGAGGAGGACAAGACCAAGGCGAAGACCAAGAGCGATAGTGACAGTGACGACAGCGAAGAGGAAGAGGCCGAAGGAGACGGGAAGATGTCGCGTCTTGACTTCCTCAACCGCATGGCCCGTGGTGAGCTCGAGTCGGGATCCGATACGTCCGACTCATCGGACGATTCGGACGAAGACGTCGAGATGGAAGAGGCGCAGGAGTCGGAGAAGGAGGACATTCCACTCGGCGACGAAACCAAGCGATTCGCGGTGATGAACTGCGACTGGACGCGTATCCGCGCCGTGGATTTGTTTGCGCTCTTTGAATCGTTTGCGCCAGCCACGGGCGCTGTCAAGGACGTGACGATTTATCCATCGGATTTTGGTCTCGAGCGAATGAAGGAGGAGGAGCAGCACGGCCCTCGTGCGCTCTTTGCTGATAAGAAGAAGGAGACGGAGAAGGACGGCGAGAGTGACGAAGAGTCCAGTAACAAGGACGAGAGCGACCAGGAGGAGGAACCCAAGGATGAAGGTGCCAAGGCTGATGACGACAGTGGAAGCGATGGAGATGAGAACGAAGAGGGCGAGGGCTACGACTCGGACGATCCGCTCGGCGTGAAAAAGAGTGTGACCGCGAAGGAAGAAGACGGGTTTGACGTTGAAAAGCTCCGCAAGTACGAGCTGCAGAAGCTCAAGTACTATTACGCGGTGGTGACGTGCGATTCGGTCAAAACTGCCGCAGCCATTTACGAGAACTGCGACCAGCTCGAGTACGAGACATCGTCCAACCTGCTGGATCTCCGCTTCATTCCCGACGATATGGAGTTCAAGAACCAGCCAAAGGAGACGTGTCAAAGCGTCCCTGAGAGCTACAAGCCAGCCATTTTCGCAACGCAAGCACTTCAGCGTACTGACGTCAAGTTGACGTGGGAAGAAGACGATGAATCTCGTGTCGAACTTTTGACGCGCCAGTCCGAATGGAAAAATGCTCATGACGATGACTTCGCCGCGTACCTTGCCTCGGAGAATTCGTCCAGCGAAGAGGAAGATGGCGAGGAGGAGAGCGAAGGCAGTGACGTGGAGAAGCCAGCGGCTAGCAACGACAAGAGCCGCGCTGATCGCAAGAAGGCCGCCAAGCTCAAGAAGATCAAGAACCGCTACCGCAAAATGTTGTTGGGAAGTGATGCCGAGGACAGCGACGACGACGAGAACGATGCTGCCAATGCGAGTGGCAGCGAGGACGATGAGTCGAGTGCTGAAGGCGATAGCGCTGATGAAAAACCCGAAGGAATGAGTAGTGACAGTGAGGGCGAGCAGGGAGAAGGCGAGGGTGGAAACATGGAGCTGACTTTCACGCCTGGCGCGGGCGACATCCTGAAGGCGAAGCGACAGAAGGAACTCGAAGCGAATGAAACGCCGTTCGAGCGCTACGTGCGTGAGAAGAAACAGGAGAAGAACAAGAAGCGACACGAGAAGCGAGCACTTCAGAAGCAGCAAGCCCGCGACCAGAAGGATGTGCTCAAGAAGAAGGGGAAAATGGCACCGGAACAGCTTAAGGCCCTGCGCGCAGCAATTGACGATGATGAAGACGGTGGTAGTGACGATGAAGATGGAGACCGTAACTTTGACATGAAGAAGATCGCGCTCAACGAAAAGGTGAAGAAACTCAAGGGCAAGCGAAAGTCGAAGGAAATGAAGAAGCTAGAAAAGAAGTCTGGCTTGCAAGAAGGTTTCGAGTTTGATGCCGCTGATCCACGTTTCGGCGCACTTTACGAGAAGGGCTCCCAGTTCCAGCTCGACCCAACCGATCCGAAGTTCAAGAAGACGGAGGCCACGCAGGCCATTTTCCAGGAGAGACGTAAGCGTCAGTCGGAGCAGAAGAAGAAGCCACAGCGAACACCAGCGAACCAAGCACAAGCAGCGGATGCGGGGTCGAAAAAGGACTCGAAGAATGAACTCAAGGCAATGGTGGAGAATCTGAAGCGCAAGGCCCCACCACAGGCGAAGAAGAACGCGGCGCCTATGAAGCCCTTCAAGAAGCCGAAGGTCTAGTGATTCTAGAGAGGGATATTTACAAATGAACTTGACTTTAGAGATAATGGATCGCCTCAACTGCCGCTGCCTATCGCGAAAGGTCACAGCACTCCAGTCATTCATTCGCCAGAGGCCGGAGACACCGACTGAGACCACGGGCGTTAGTGAAGTGCTTCACATGCAGGTATGGAGGACACTGTGCAGAAAGAACGGTGCTTCTCGTGTGACTAACTTTCGCATGGCGTGTAGCGTGTGCAAATCCAGGAAGTTCTCCCGAAGGCAGGGCTCGTGTACTCGGAAAGAGGCAACTTGACCGAAGTGCTGTGTAAGCCAAAGATCTTGCCGATCAAGTCGGCCACATTGCTCAAGATTGAGGAGATCGAGCG
Source organism: Pythium aphanidermatum DAOM BR444 (assembly GCA_000387445.2). Taxonomy (NCBI): domain Eukaryota; phylum Oomycota; class Peronosporomycetes; order Pythiales; family Pythiaceae; genus Pythium; species Pythium aphanidermatum. The sequence goes on along the minus strand of KE464228.1, from coordinate 27,982 downwards.
CCAGGCGAGGAATGCACGCAACAATGCGGCTTCGAATGGAGTAGCTTTCGAGTAGGCCAGGCAGACTCACGAAAACGCACTCGGAAATACCGAAAATGAACCCTGTTTGACACATAATGGGACACTTCTACATGCCTCCGGAGAACATCTCAAGCAGAGAGCTGAGGCCGGTTCGTGGTGGTTGCAGTCCGTAGAACTTTTGACCGATCACACTCACGTACTGCATCACACAAAGACAATATAATCTTGATCAGAGGATGCCAATCCGGTCCCGTGCGAGCAGGTTCAGCCACGTACACTCTTCAACGAAGCATCTCGGTTCAGAGCCGAGGCGTATCGCTCCTGCAGCATGTGGAAGAGGGGCAGTGCATCGCGCTGGACATTTTCAGGGATTAGCGTAACGACTTCAGAAAGATGGCTATAAGAACTGGCGCACCTCGAGTGTGAGAAGAAGGAATCGCAGGAAGTTGTAGAGTGGCAGGTCCAGGTTACGCGCGGCGCTTTTGCTCTTGGCGATATACTCTTCATACACCACGTTGGCATCACGAAGGTTCTCGAGGCTCAGCAGTCTGATATGCATTCTCCACGTTAGCGTACAAGTGGCAGTGCAGTCAAGCCAACGAACTTACTGGAGCACAGCACGAGCAACGTAGAGATCTGCCTCACTCGGGTACCCCTGCTTGGACCATTCGAACAGCAAGTCGGCGAATTCGACAGGGTTTTCCGAGTGCAAAAAGTGCTTCGAGGCGTGCTGGAAATCGCCGCTTTGGCGGTAAGCGCGAGCCAAAAGCAGCTGCAGTTCTGGATCACCACGCTTGCGAGCACCTTCGGCTGATGTCCACCTACGTCAGATTTCGCGTGAGTCCGACTCGAGCATGCCCATCATCAGCCGCCACCATACTTGACGGCATTCTTCAGGAACACCGCGAGATCCGCACTAAACTGCGGCTTCGGAACGAAGCCAGCGTTGATCATGCGAATGCGATCTACACAAGCCAGTCAATCGAAGTTAGCTCGTCGTCAACAACGCCCCCGTGCGGTGTCCACATCGTACCCTTGCTCTTGTCGTCCACCTTCCAGTGGTACTCCGTGTACACCGAGACCATGAGGTTGGCCATCTCCGTGGCGGCCGTGTTCTGGTCGTGCTTGAGTAGGTTCAGCGCCGCCTCGAGCGCCAGCTCCACGGCCTTCTCCTGTTGCTCCGCGTCCGGTTCGCCCTTGAGGAAGCGCATGAAGAGCGTCTTGTACATCTGCAGGGCTCCATAGAAGTCTCCCTTGGCGAGCTGCGCCTCCAGCTTGCGCGACACATTCTCCACGCCGCTAGCGTCGCTCTCGGTGGCTGGTGCCGCCGCCTTGGCGCCTGCCGCCTGTCGAGCGAGCGCTCGTCGGTTCATGATCCGCGTGATCTCCTCTGCTCGCGTGTCGTGGCGAGGGGCGTTCACGAGGCCCAATTAAACCTAGATGATATCGATTTTGCACCTAAATAACCAACCTTTAATTCGGATTCTGGAAAAATCGATTTATTGGCCACGAGGGTCTACTAAAGCTACAGTTCACGGTACTCCGCCTGCGCTGGCCCGGCCTCGCCCTTGGCGCCGCTCGACGCCTTCATGGCTTCGCGCAGGTTCTTGTCCTTGCTGCTCGTTGGCGATATGATAAGAGTAGAAATTGATGTGCGATAGCAAAACGATAGCAACAAGCAGAAGCAGCAGCATGGGATGCGAACAAGTGGGAGACGAAAACAAATGAGCAGAGCTGAACGAACTCGTAGCGATAGTGTCAAGAACGTACCTCGAGTTGGCCATCATAAGGTAGTTGCTCAAGCCACGAACAGCGCTGCACGACATCCACGAGTGAGTTTCATGATTGGCAAAAGGCATGTATCCAATGCCGACTCGACGTACTTGGCCTTGAGCCCTTCGATCTTCTCTGGGTCCGTCTCCGAGCGGCCCTTCTCGAACTCGCGGCGAACGAGCTGCTTGATCGCCTGACCCTTCTTGCTCTAAATCAACGCCACACACCACACGCATGAGGATCACCATGCGCATTTCCGGCCATGTTGGGTTTGTTCACCTTGCCACCAATATGCTTCGCGAGACGCAGGCAATCGCGGTACAGCTGAAGCACCACGCTGAGTCCTCCGCTGTTGCTTAAGTAGCGCAAGGACGCACCTGAATGGACGTGCGCATGATCTGCGTCGAGCCGCTCATGGTGTCGTCGTCTACTCTGGTGAATTGGGACTTGCCCACCACAGCACATCAATATGCAAGTATTAATATGTCTGTAAAAGTACTGGTGAGGTATTGATCCAAGATATTACGGGAACATGGCTACATTCCGACAAGATCGACGTGATGGCCACCATAAGACCCATGAGCAGTGGGCTCTGGCGGTGACACGGCCCCCGCAGAGTCGCGTCGCTATAGAGACGACTACAGTTCGCACGAAGGCGATCCGTATCACTCTATCTCACAGAAGCAACCAGTCGCGCCTCTTCAGGATTGCTGTCATGGGCGCGTGCGGGTCGAAGGAGATTACAGGAAGCAAAAGAAGCCGTGATCCATCGCGGTGGAAGGCAGAAGACACAACGAATGAAGTCTCGGATGCGCTCTCAAGAGAAAGAGAGAGCCAAGCGCCTTCTAGCGAGCTCACAATGAATGCGGTCGTCGCATATTTTGATGCTGGAGGGTCGAGTGATGAGACAACAACAGACAAGTGCTTGACAGGATGGGAGGATGGCACAGTGCAAATGCAGGACTGGCGACGCAAGGCCACTCTGTCTACTTCCAAGCTGCACTCACGCGCGGTGAATCGTATCGTCACTGGCACCAAGACGAGGTCTGTGATCACTTGCTCGAGAGACACTACGGTTGTGATGACTAGAAAGTGGGCAGTCGATCAGACAGAGTCACAGCCCATCGTAATGTCTGGCCACTCGCTCAACGTCTCCACGATTGCTCTTGACGATGATGAGACGACAGTTTGCTCCGGCGGTCGTGATACACAAACTATTCTCTGGGATTTGACGACTGCGCAATCGAAATCCAAGAACACCACAGCGCAGAACGTCATCACATGCAGCAAATGGGTGCCACGAGAGCGAGTCATTGCCCAAGGAAGCGAAGATCTGAGTGTGAAACTCTGGGATGAGAAGAACGGCCTTCGCGCTCCAGTGCAGGCGCTTCGTGGCTACGTGTATTTCCCATTGTGTCTCGACATCTCTAGCGATGGATTGTACATAGTGACGTCCAGCAAGGGGTTTAACGGCGTTGGCTGTGAAGTACGGGTGTGGGATCGCCGCACGGGCAGACAGCTCATACAGTACGAGGGGCACCAGCAGGACGCAACAGCATGCTGCTTTCTCGACCCGAAATTGCCAAACAGCTCTCAAGAAGCAGAGAAGTTCCCAGTCGTGGCATCAGCATCTAAAGATGGGACAGTCAAGATCTGGGATGTCACGTCAACTCAGGTGCTCAGCGAGGCTCACGAACCATCAGGAGGGATGTTCACCAGCATCTCGTGGGCAGGTGGAGTGCTACTGGCGGGTACGCTTCATGGAGTCGTACATGCAGTTGAAGTTGACGCCATAACCTCTATGCTGAAGCTTGTCGAATGAAGAAAGAAGTGTAGCGCTAATAATAAGCATTTGATTGGAGTCCTTCATCCCTTCGAGCAGTGAGGCCACTTTCGACTGGGAGTGGCGACCATGGCAGGGGGAAGTAGTGGCTCGCTCCTTATGGAGTGCATCCGAGAGCTCAAGACCTCGAGTCATGATTTCGAAAAGTTGCTCGGCAGTTCGGTGGAGGACGTCTGGCGTGCACTAGCAACCAACACGGAACGCCAGCTGCGCTTGAAAAAAGGAGCCAATATCCCTCCGCTCGGGAAATTCGCGTTCATCCGCGACTTGCAGCCGCTCTCGGCTGTATTTGTACTCGCAGATCGGTTCATTAGTCGCTATAGCGCCTCGTGGCGTCGTCCGCCACCATCGCTGCTTACTCCTGCCGCAGATCTCAACATGTCCGTCGTCGGGGTGGATGCAGGAGGGGTTCCAAAGGATCTAGTTGTGAAAACACTCGATGCGATTGTAGCCTTCATCGGAGTTCGGCTGCAGAAAGGATTGGCATCCGGGAGGTTACCATTTGGACAGATCGGAACGTTCTCGCTTGAAGGAAAGGCGATCACATTCGCTTTTGATGGAGCGTTTGTGAAGTCGGTAGCGGGATCGTCGACGTCCTTGGAACCCACAGAGACGAAATCACGATTGCAGCAGAAGAACGTCCCGCGCGCTTTGTCGTTGCAGGCACTGGCGACAGAGATGGTTCCAGTCGACACAGTTGAAAATGCCGATGAACAGACGAAAAATGTAATTGAGCGACAAGAAAAGCACTCTCGACGCCATAAAAGCCACTCTCGACGCAATGGATCGAGAGAAAGTCAACCGCGTCAGTCCAAGTCCACAGGGCAGCTTCTTCCGCTCGTCGACGATGCTCACATGCTACCGAGAAGCACATCCACTCACGAGGGCTTGCAGATCTTACCTCTGTTTATGCTTCCGGCGCCGGATTGCGCGTCAGTACACAAACGGATGCTAGAGCAGAGCTCGTCCTTGCAGCGTGCATTTGAAGTGAAGGCGGGGGAATTGCATGCGCAACTCAAAGAAAGCGCACAACAGGACGACGAAATAGCACGGCGGACACGCGCTACACGGCTTCGGTGTGTCCAGGAAAAGGCGACCAAGACCGTGAACCAACGCGACCTGGATGCGTTCCTAAATTCGCAGATCGAATGGAAGCTCCAGAGAAGCTGCGGGGCGACGCGCTAGATGCCTGCGCCACCAATTACGACATCGTGGGCGTCTTACCCCGCGATCCTCTCGTCACGAAGGAGCAGCGGCACGCAGCAAAGCTCAAGCTGAGGGATCGCTTGCATAGCCAGGTGTCATTGAAGGACACGCTGGAACGGCAGCGCAAGGAAATCGATCGAGCCGAGAGCGCGTTCTTCATGAGCAAAGTGCAGGAGCAAGCTGCGCGGGAGCAAGAGCTTAAGCGCGAGCAGCACGAATAGCGCGCGACGCACTCACCGAAGGTTGGCACCAGCAACGCACCGTGCATGAGCAGTGCGAGTTGCTGCATCCGACGCGCATACACGAACAGAAGCGGTGACAGCGGAGAAGGGGAACGTGTGCCTAGCTAATATTATACCAAAACATGACAGCGCCACCCGAGCGCGCGCCTCGCTTCTTCATCAGTGCTTCGAGCGGGTGTCGGCGGCACTGCGCTTGCCAATTTGATCCTCGCGAGTCTCTATCCGGATGCCTCGGAGCCACGCGCTCCATTCTGCTTGGCTGACTTTGCGATCCTTTTCTCCGACTTAGCTGCGGAACTTGCCCCACACGTGAAGCAGCACCACAAAGCCCACGAAGAGCAGGCACAACACGAGCACCGTGGTTGGGCCGATCTTGAGGCCCGGCGAGTCGTCCGTGTAGAAGCGCAGGATACCAGCCGAGCTGCCGCCCATGCCACGGCCATTGTTCTGGGTCCGCGCCGCCGTCGGGCGTCGGCTACAAGTCTTTTGGTCAGTCCCCTGGGGCCCCCTCTTCCCCGCACACTGCGTTCACTTACTTGCGCAGCGCACTGGCCGCCGCTCCTTCACTGGCCGCCGTAGGCGCTGGCTTCTTGTTGCTCAGTCCGCTCTGCGCCGCCGCCATCTTGATGTCTCCTTAAGTTAGCGGTATCCCGAGTGCCAGCATGGGGGCGGGCCAAGCTACTCACGCTGGACATAAAACCTCACGCGTGTCCGCTCGAGGTGTAAAACCTCGCCTGGCTGCTCAGTGCGCCACGTATCACACAGGAGGGACAGTAGGTTCGCACGCACTTAGAAGACATCACCACGTGGACAACATGGCGCAGCAGAGTGATGGTCACATGCGGCATGCTGCATGGGCTCCCAATCAGCTAAAATGAGCGGCGAAGACGCTCTCCGCCGTGCGGTGGAGGCGGCGTTCCCGCCTGTCGAGTTCGCGATGGCCTACGGGTCGGGCGTCTTTCAGCAGGCGAACCACGATGCCAGCACCTCCATGATCGACCTGGTCTTCGCAGTGGATGATCCCGTGCAGTGGCATGCCGAGAATGTGGAGCGCAACCCGAGCCACTACTCGTTCCTCAAGGCGTTTGGTCCTCGTGGTCTTGCTGCAGTGCAGGTGCGTTGAGGCTGTGATTGGAGATTCTTTGCGTGTGTTGAGATGTTGACCATGGAGGTGGATGCAAGTAGGAGAACTTGGGGGCCGGTGTCTACTACAACACGCTTGTGCCTCTAGAGATCCCTGGCCTGGGCATGCGCATGGTCAAGTACGGAGTCGTCAGCGCTGATACGCTGTGCCTCGACCTAGCGCAGTGGAAGACGCTGTATCTCAGCGGTCGTATGCAGAAGCCTGTGAGTGCAATGATGTGCTCGGCTGAGCTACGCGGATGACTAACATCAGGACTGAACAGGTGAGCATCCTCAAATGCAACGATATTCTTCACGACGCTAGCTCCCTCAATCTGTCGCACGCACTGCACTTCTCTTTGCTTGGCTTGCCTGAGAAGTTCACGCACATGGACCTCTTCATGGTGGGTTGTCTTGCCCTTCCGGAGCATCTGCAATGGTCATCTATGGCACACTCACTCACACGCATCTGTCGACAGAAAATCGCTGGGATCTCTTACCTTGGAGACTTCCGCATGACGTTTGGCGAGAACCCACGAAAAGTTCGCAATATTGTCGAAGGAAACTTCGAGGAATTTCTCAACCTCTACGACAAGAAGATCTCGGTACGATGGCTTGTCGTAGTCAATTGGTAGCTCGCTTTATCTCTGACTTAGGTTGGTCTTCACAGAACTCACGCTATATGGCTCGCTCGATCCATGACCCTGATGTGATCGTTGCCAAGACGGACGAGGCCGACGTGCAGTTCGACTTGGTCCGTTCGTTACCGCCCCGCTTGACGGGCGACCTCAACCCAGTTGACGTCTACACAGACCGCATCGGCACGTTTAAGGGCGTCCAGCGCCATGTAGCGAGCATCGTCGGTCGGTACAGCATCACACAGAGCATCAAGGGCATTGTGACTGCCGGCGGTTCCAAAACAGCAGTGTATATCGCCCAGAAACTCCGCCGCGCCTACTTTAAGAGATAACGCGACCAATGCAATGCACGTACGTGGCCATCGCTGATGCGTCTGCCTAGCGCAGCAGAGGCAGTCAGCAATCATCCACATGGCGATCGTACTTAGGCGGAGATACGCATGTCCCTTTGGCTCGTCCGGATGGCATTTGGGAATTCCCTCGTACGCGACCATGTGGCTCTGGTTCGCAGGCCTCTGGGCCTTCATGTCGGCGCTTATGATCAGTACCATCTACGTGGAGTTGGTGCGCGCCGTGCTCGTGCATGGCAAAGTGCGTCAGGATACGCGCTTCAGCGGTGGGCTGCTGGGGATGTTCATGCAGATTGAGGTGCGTCCGTTGATGGGTCCTTTGATGGGCAAATCAGCCAGTTGCTGACACCAAATCCTGACGAACACCAGATGAAGAAGAGCGGCTGGATCTACTTCTACCTGGCCGGTGCGTTGTACAACCTGCTGATTGCGTTGGTGCTCGTGGCAGTGCCCGACCACCCCGCCGTGCAGAGCGTGCTTCGTGCCCCCCAGTCCGAGTCGAGTTCCGCCGTACCCGTCTACATTCGCATCGAGGCCATCTCGGTGATCGCTTTGCTCGGTATCCAGGACACTCGCCGCTTCTTGGAATCAGTCCTCGTCACCGAGTTCGGTGACGCCAAGATGCACGTTGGCCGTACGTGACTCTCCATCTCTCTGTCAATTCTTCTCTTTATGGCTTGAACTCACGGATCCGTGTGTAGTGCTCATCGCTGGACTCGTTCACTACCTTGGCATTGCGCCCTCCGTTCTCGCTGACCCCATGTCCCGTACTTCGACTGCTGACCTCGGGCTCACGGTGCACCCACTCTTCGTGCTTGTCGGTTTGCTCCTGTTCATCTACGGAAGCTACCAGCAGCACATCTGCAACTCCAGTCTTGCGCAGCAGAAGCGAGCCAACGGAGGAAAGCATGTGGTTCCAAAGGGCGGGTGGTTCGACTACGTCCTGTGCCCGCTCTACTCGTCGGAGTTGGTCATCTATCTCGGGTTCTCTGCAGTCTGCGGCTTTACACACTTGATGGTGAACATCATCCTCTTCTGGGTCGTGCTGAACCAATCTATCTGTGCACTCTACGCCAAGCAGTGGTATCACACCAAGTTCCGCAGCGAGATCCTGGCCAAGTGGACTATCGTGCCTGGCGTTTGGTAGACATACGCCCTCACAGCAGTAGAGGCATGGCTTTTTGATTGGTAAATCTGACTATCTACTCCCGCTTCGACTTCTTTGACGAGCGGTTTTCTTCTTTCGATTCCTCTTCTGATCCGTCGTCATCGCTGCTCTCGCTGGAAGACTCTCCATCACGCTCGGCTTCGTCATCCGAGCGCTCACGCTTACGCTCACTCTTAGCCGGAGGCTTTGGTCCGGGCTCATCGGAATCGCTGTCGTACTTCGCTTCTTCTTCTTCCTTCGCCCAAACATCCGCTCCTGCACGGGCTGCCATTCCGGCCTCTTCACGCGCTATCTGGATCTTCGCCAGATACTGACCGTACTTGGTGCCGAAGATGTTGTGGTAGCCTCCAGGCCCAGACGCGCACCCTCTACAGCCGCTGTGCTTCTCCTGGATCACCTGGTCATCCGAGAGCTGATGGCGTGGTACACGGCAGATGCTGACAGTGCCGTAGTTGTAGTTCTTGGTGTTAATCGCGTAGGTGCTACAGAGACGCTCGTACCCGGGCTTCTTCCACTTGGCGATGAGGTTGGCATCCACAAGTTTCATCTTGATGCAGTAGTCGTACACGTCCTTGGAGATGCGCTTGTACTTGTAATACATGTCATACACGTAGCGGCTGCGCTGCCAGTTGATCTGGTGCACGGGCCAGAGCGACTCACACTTGCGCTTGCCCTCGTGCGGCTCGTTCATTTTCTCGCGCAGTTCCTTCTCCAGCGCCTCCATTACGGGCCTGATGTAGTCATAGCCCGCCGGCGCGCGGCCCTTCTTGGTCCACTTGGACATCACAGTAGCTCTTCGTTTCTGTCGATGCAATGGAGCTCTGACCAAGGAACGGTTATGCGTACTTAGTACTAAGTTCGCACCTATTTAAGTCCCCTGTGACGTGTGCTGCTGATGGAGCCACTTGAACTGGAAGCTGAAGTCAGCTCCGTAGTGCTCGTGTGCGAGCTGCAGCACGACGATCATCCATAGCATCAGCTTGGCTTGCACCACCGACCATTGCGACTCCAGAACGAATGCTGTCTGCCGGAACGCTGATACACCGAACTTGCGCCGCATCACCTGGTCCAGTGCCATGAACGATACCAGCTCGAGAGCCCCAAAGAGCAGCACATTCGATAGCGTGCCCACAAACTCGGACAGAGATGCTTCGTTCATGGACAAGTAGAACTGCCGGTCGGGAAACGTAAAGGCGACGATGCTGAAGATGCTGTATACGATTGGCACGGCGACTTCAGAGTACTCGACGAGGGAGATGAACTCGGCGATGTGGAAGATTCTTAGGGTCCTCTGTACGACCATGAGTTGCTCCTGATGGCTCAGTCGGCTCGCAATTTCGTGAAGAAGCATGGGGTCAGCAGTGATGGCTGGCCGTCGAAAGTGTCGCCCACGAAGTGTGGCTATGGCGCGTGGGTCAAGAGGCAGCACGCGGATTTTCGCGTTGTGCCACAACATACGAAGAACTGGACTTTGTGTAGAAAGATCTGGTGATTTGGAGGGTAGGGAGTAATCCACAGGTGCGGCCACTGGTGGGACCAGTGGCATGAACGTCCGAAACGACGTTACGGCAGAGGACAGAGAGTTGCGCTGGGTCACACAAGTCTCCGTCTGCACTGACTGATGCTGTCGAACTGAATCAGAGCGTCAGTGCACTTAGCAGCTGAGTTGAACCATTCTCACCGAGAGCTTCACGCAGATGTCTATCCTCGAGGATGTTGTTAAGATCGTTGACAGATAAACACGCTTGAATGAAGTCGACAGACATGATGACAACTGTGGTGTAAATCGATGTTGCTCGCCGCATGCAGCTGGATACGTATAGTGCACTGAAGATCTCTACGTTAAAAACTACAAGCTCCGGTTTGACGTCGGCGATATGACGGCTGGCGTGCGCGAACCAATTCTTGAATGCTAACTTCATCACCGGTAGTAATAGCGAGAGAGACGTCTGCCAGTGGGGGAAGGTATTAAACACATACGAATACAGTGGGTAGATGATGGTCAGGAACGATTGAGCGTTGAACACTTGGGTGTACTGGAGGATCGCTCGACGGATACTCGGTTCTTGCCGCAGCTGATCTCGAAGGATGAACGCGCCCATCGCAACCACAATCGGTGTCCAGGGAATTAATGTCAGCACGACAAAGAACGGGATGGGATACCCAATGTACGTCGCCATGATGTGAGAGTAAGGGTTGCACAACGATAGCAGCGACGACAGAGATCATGACCGTATGCCGTGCGGATAGCGCTAAGCCGACGATATTGTGACGGTACTGTGCGACAAGCGAGTGCGTGATGATGTAAGTCACCACAGTGGTTCGGATCCAGAAGTGCGAGACTCCTTGAGCCCCAACTCAGTAGGTGCGAGCGGCAGCGCATCTAGTGCCATTTCGACTAGCAGGCATGGTACGAACACTCCAACCAGCAGCATTGCGACACGGCAGCGCGAGCAATGTCGAGTGAACGCCTCAAAGGCGAGCATCCGCTGCACAGAGTACTGGCCCCACAGTTCCACCTGCGTCGCGTACCAAGCTCGCTGGATGCACTTGGTCGCATGCGCCCATGTCTCTCGCTTGGGCTGTGGAGCCTCTGCCGCAGCTCTCACCGCGTGCCACTCCACACGGGGGCCGTCTTTTGCTCCGTGATCAATGCGTGGCGAACGCATTGTCGTAGCCACACATACGAACCGATTCAACATATAATTAGGTGGTATCACTCCATCGATGGTGTTCTTCCGTCGATCTTGAAAAGCTGTAGCCAAGTTTCCATTAGAGCCGTATGAAGGCGCTGTATTTGAAGCGTAACCGATCCTAAGAGGAGTCGCGGGTCGCATCTAAGAGGAGTCGGGGCGCATCTATCGAAAATCTCCACTTGTGACGGTGAATATGGTGCGTCGCGTGTTGTCTCTGGTGCACTCCTCTGCTCACGCGCGTGCTCTAATGGCAGCGCTTTCGGTTCTGCGGTGGTCTGGAGCCTCCGGACTGGCTCCTCGCGGAGATCCCGCTTCTTGCCGCTCTCGTACGTGTCTTGGTTGCGGAAGTTGAGAGAGACTGGGTGGCTCAGTGTCTACGCAGGATGAGTCCAAGGCAGCAACTCTCAGTAGCGATGTTTGCCGCCTGGTAAGAGGAGAGCTAGAAACCATCAGCGCTTCCCTTGGAGAGTACGAGCATGAGCAAGAAGCTCGGGGAGTGACTGCGTTGCTGCGCTTCATTCTGACGCAAAGCGCGAAGTACGATATGGACGATCGAGACCTGACGATGGAACTGCAGCAGCTCGGTGGGTTCTGGTCTCTGTGGAACCTGCACTCGAGTTGCTGAGCAGCTTGGTGTAATTAGGTGTCGATAGCGACATCGCGCAGTGTATTGGCCGCGTATACGGCCTGGAACGTCCCACAGTCCGTCGCAAACTCCAATCTCAGTCCTTCAAGGTGCAGGCTCATGGCTCATGCATGTATATGTATTTCCAACGTCACACTTCTCACTATGGTGCTGCGGCAGTTCCCCACAATTGAACATCTCCGCTGGCGTGTGGATAATGAGGGACATGTGGAAATGAATCTCCAACTAGACAAGATGCCACTTGTGTGCGATGCGACCTCGATCAAATCAACAACTTCCCAAGATACACTCAATCTAATGATGAGCGAGGAAAAGTTCTTGGCGCTTTATGAAGAGCTTTCTCAGGCAAACACAGTTCTGCAGTCGCTTAAGCGCTAATGCACTATGAATCCTTCTTCTTCAGCCATTGGAACTGAAAAGTGAAATCGTTCCCATAGAAAGAGTTCGGAAATTGTAAAGCAATAACAATCCATAGCGTGAGCTTGAGCTGAACAATTGTCCACTGTGTCTCTAGTACAAAGGCTGTTTGACGGAACGCTGAGATGCCGAATTTCTGCTGTAGAATGTAGTTGAGCAACATGAAAGATACCAGCTCGAGCCATCCGTAGACCAGGACGTTGACTAGCGAATACCAAAAATCGGACGAAGTCATTGTGGCTAATGTAGTGAAAGCATGACGATTAGGAAAGAAGAATACGATGATGTTGAAGACGGAGTATGCGATTGGAACAAAGACCTCACCGTACTCAGTGAGAGCTGTGAACTCGGCGATATGGAGTATTCGCAGCGTTCTCTTCACCAGAACGAGTTGTTCGCGGTCGCTCAGCCTTTTTGCAATCTGCTCTAGGCAGCTTTTGTCCACCTCAATGCGACTAGCAAAAATGGAGTAGGCAGATCTGAGCCGAGCATGTGGCACCGAAGGACCAGGCATGGCTTTGGCTCTGATAGCCTGTTCGGACGCATCAGAGGCAGGCACAATTGCCGTAGTTGCTGCTGGTCCTTTGGTGGTACGAGCATTGCGGGTACAGCTTTCAATCTGGATTGACTTGTGTTGGCGAACTCGCTCGTTGTTGTGTAAGATGATCACTGACAGAGGAATTAACTGGCGAGTCGTCACACGCTGGCAACCCACGTTGCATCGGTCGATAATCGCCTTGAGTGCTCGATCAGAGAGCACATCATTGAGGTCTTTTATTGACATACAGGCTTGGAGAAAATCGACCGCCATAATGACGAAGGATGTGTAGACGGAAGCGGCATTCTGCATACATGTGGCAACATATAGTGCACTGAAGATCTCGACGTTGAAGACTACCAGTTCAGGCTTTAGGTCTTCGATATGTCGGCTAGCATATCCGAACCAATTCTTGAGTAACAGCTTAATGATAGGCTGAAGTGCTGCCATTGCAGTCTGGTAGTTGTGATTAGTGCTGAAGAGGAACGAGTATGCTGGATAAATGATGATGAGGCACGTTTGTGCGATGAACACTGACGTGTACCTCCGAATTGAGATGATGAGTGCAGGGTTCTGTCGCAGCTGATCTTTGAGGACATAAGCGCAGAGCGTCACGACAGTCGGAGTCCATGGTACCATGGAAAGCACAACGAAGAACGGCATAGGGTATCCGATGAGTACGTTCATCAAGAACAGAACAGGTATGACGACAACCGTGGTAAGAACCGAGACTGCGATAAGCTGACGGATTGAGAGGTCGAACTCGGGGATGTTGAATCGGTATTGCCCGACAAGGGAGTACGTGACGATGAATGTTCCAATTGTAGTTCGAATCCAAAAGTTGCGGGAGCCGCTAAGGCCATTGTCAAATGAGCCCAGTGGTATGACCTCGAGACCCATCTCAACAAGCAGGCACGGAAGGAACGAGAGGAACAATAACTGCAGGACTCGTCGCTTAGTGGCAGCGTGGCGATACGTATCGAATGCCATCATGCGCTGCACGGAGTACTGCCCCCGAAGTTCGATCTGGCTTGTCAACCATGCACGCTTCGCCGCGGAGACGAGTCTCTGCAGAGCTGGGGAGGTGCGGGGCCGGCTGACACCTTCTGAGTGAGGTCCGGGTATGACACTCGCGGTGGTATATGATGCGATTGCGACACGAGCCATGCTATCAGAACGTCTTGGCCAAATGCATCAGAATGGCGAGGAATTGGCCCTTGCAGTAAAAATATCGCCATGTCCACTTTCGGTCCCTGCACTAACCAACTTGCCTCGGCCATGAAGGGCTTTTCTCCACAGACGCAATCTGGAGCGTATCGAGCGGATTCTGGGCTTGCGCCTTCGTTCAGATTAGACGGAAAGGTCCGGAGGCACTGGAGGTGAACTCCTAGTACTCCATAGAGCTTGGTGAGTTTTGTATGCTGCGAAGCGCACACGTTGCGAGATTTTCAACCTTTGGCTCGAGCACCACGTGGTGAGGAAGGGTAATGCTATGGAGTATGGAGCAGAACGATTGTTGCGATGTGTTGTCATTTAAGAGTTGAATTCATATGCCGCTGATCTACTTCTTCTCGAAAAGCGAGGCAGCCGAGTTACCGTACTGGCCTTCAAAGACGATGTCCGTTGGAGGACGGCGAGCCGAAGCACGCGCCTGCGTGCCCTCCTTGGCGTAGCCGACGCTGATAACGATTGGGACGGAGTAGCGGTCCGTTAGACCAAGGGCCTTCTTGATCTCCTCCTGGTCAAAGCCCTCCATTGGGCACGTAGCAAGGCCGTACGCTTCAGCAGCGTAGAGGAACGTGGCAGCAGCGATCGACGTCTGCTTGTACGCCCAGGCGAGGCCCTCTGGCTTGCCCTCGTGGGCGTTGCCCTGGATGTAGAGTGGAAGGAAGTTGACGAAACCCTCAGGAGCGCCACCGGCACGCATCAGCTCCTGGAGGCGTGGCACGGACTTGCTCACCTCTACGAGACACAAGAGATCGTGTGAACGGTACTGTCAATCAAGTAGGAAATGCCTCTTGCGAGAGCGTACCAAGGTCGGCAGCGAAGGCAACGACAAGCGGAGCGCCCGTGACCTTGGCCTTGTTGGAGGCCAGCATCGCCGGCTCAAGGCGCTGACGGTCCTCAGCCGAGCGGGCAATGATCGCGACGTATGGCTGCGTGTTGAACGCGGTTGGCGCGCGCTGTGTGGAAACATTGCCTGTCAGTTCTGCATCCCAAACATCCACGTCACGCTAACACCCGCGACTTGCCTGGGTGAGGCGCAGGAGGTCGGCGACGATCTCATCTGGGATCGCCTTCTCCTCGTACTCGCGGATGGAGGCGCGCTCGTTAAGGAGCTCGCTGAAGACTTCGATGCTGGAGCTCATGGTGGTGATGGTGGTGTGTGCGCTGGGAGGCGAGTTTGTGGAATGCGCCGAGCCAGAGGCTAAGCCCCAGAGCCGCTAGCGCCGACACGAGCGCAGTCAGCAGGCGCGCCATGAGTGCGGCAAGGCGGTTGCGGCGCGGCCGTTCCCGAGATGGCTACACGGATTACGATCCCAGTCGGCGCCATCTCGATGACGCCATGAGGTCGATGACACATCGCATGATTCGCCCACGTGTAAACTCATTCAGCCAATCGCACGAGGCGATTGGCCAGAAGAGTACGTAATCGAAGAGCTACAGTACAAAACAAGGTAGTAAAGCCGCCGTTTGAAACGAAACGAGGTGAAAAAAGTGAGATGAGGATTACTGTGGTTACCCTAGCTATTCCTGACGATCTCCATGGGTGAAGAGGTGAGCGCTGGACTGGCCGAACTTGCCGTCGAAGAAGACCTCCTCGGGCTCGAGGCGTGGTGTCGCAGGCCGTGTGGACACGTGGTCGGCACCAGGATAGCCGCAACAGACAACCACGGGCACCGCGTAGCGGTCGGGGATGTCAAGTGCTGCCTTCAAACGCTGCTCATCGAAGCCTTCCATGGGGCATGTTGCTAGGCCGTAGGACTTGGCAGCATAGAGGAAGCTCGAGGCCGCAAAGGTGGTCTGCTTGAAAGACCATGCGATAGTAGGCACGTTCGATGGCACCGCCTGGAGTGGCGACATGACCGTCGAGATAAGAGAGCGAATACCACCTGCCAAGTGTCCTTCACCCGAAAAGAGGCGTACAAACAATGGGAGGTTGTTAATCTCAGCTGCCGAGGCACCGTTGTCGTACATCAGCTTCTGGATGCGTGGTACACGCTTGCTAGGTTCTGCACATTCATGATGTTACTGCCCTGTACGCAGTATAATAAGGGAATCAGCACAAGTACTCGCACCCAAGTCAGCGGCGAAAACTGCAACGACTGGAGCTTCCTGGACCTTACGACCGTTAGATGCCAGCATTGCGCTCGCAAGGCGATCACGGTCTGCCTGTTCACGAACTAGCACCACTGCGTATGGCTGCATGTTGAAGCCACTCGGCGCTCTCTATTGAAGCAACATCTCACCACTCTTAGCACAAGTTGCCACGATGAAATCATAACATTCGAGCGCACCTGCACGATGCGAAGGATATCCGTGAGCACGGCATCATCCACTGGCTCTGAAGAGAATGACTTCACGCTCGAACGCTCACGCAGCACCCTGCACACTTGCTCTCCAGCGTCGGAGTGGTTGTAGCGCACGAGCCGAGTCGTGCGGCGCAGCGCGCGCGACGTGATCGTTGCTCCATGCAGCATCTTCGACCGCAAGTCCAGCGTTTCACTTTCACCACGATGCGTGTCGTCGAACTGACCGATACCGGTACATACCGTCTACTGAAACGGTACCGTCCTTTTCTTTAGTCCCGTAATCTTTCATATTTTACCGAATACGGTAACTTTTTTTCTGGGTTGTTCGCGAATTTTCGAGAAATGTTTTAGTGCCTCCACTGGGGGTTTATTCTCAGTGCTTGTTCCAGCCATTCCTCATCTGCATGGAGCCACATTAAAAGTGGCGGCCGACGCACAGAGAAGCGTCCCGTTCCAAGAGCATCCCAAGCCAAGAGAGCGACTATGGCGGACCCAAACAAGTGGCTCGGGCTCCTGCGCTGGAGCATGAAATACCAGGATGGCACAGCACCATCGGAAGCCAAGGAGATGTCCAAGGAAGACCGCGACTTCCTGGACAAGGTGCTCAAGGAAGCCGTGATTGACGAGAACGAGCGCGTGCGTCAAATCTTACGCATCCTGGACGGCGAGCACCCGAGCATCGTGTTCGCGAAGGAAGGAGAAGAAGTGGACGAGGCGGAGGAGAAAGTCTCCGAGGAAGAGCTGGCGCAGTACAAGGACATGCTGCTGGATGAGCTCCTCGTCCGCGTCGACCAGATTGACAATGCCATGAACATGGTGAAGTCGAAGGGGCTGCACACTCTCATTCGCGTCATCCAGAACTACGATCGTGCGTCGACGCGTGCGCTTGCGGCCGAAGTCTGCTCAGTGGTCGTGCAGAACAACCCGTTCTGCCAGGACGCTGCGGTGGAGGCTGGCCTAGTCGAAGTGCTCTGTTCGCTGGCCCGTGATGAAGACACGACGTGCGAAGTGAAGGCCATGCTCGCCATTTCGTGTCTCGTGCGTCACCACAAGGCCGCTGAGGCTCGATTTCTGTCGGACAAGTGCCAGGGACTGCAAGTGCTCGAGTCGTTCCTGCAGCCAGACCAGGACATCCGCCTCAAGCGCAAGTCGTTGTTCTTCCTGCGTTACCTCATCCGCAGCTCGATCACGACGGCGCAGCAGGTGCTGAATGCGGGCTTCTACGTCCGTGCGGTCGCGGCCTTCATCAATGACGACGACGTGGATCTGTGCGAAGGCGCGCTGCAAGCCCTCACGGAGTTCGCGCAGCACGACGTGTACTTCCTCACCGCCGTCAAGCGACCGGAGTACGAGGTCGAGCAGCGACTAGACCAGCTCATCGCTAAGGTGGAGACGCTGGAGGGCGAAGAGCGTGAGTACGCAAGCGAGACCCTGAGCATGGCGAAGCAGTTGCAGGCCGTGCTGGAGACAGAGAATGCTAGGTAGAGTTGATGCATCTTCCGAAATAAATATGTGACGTGTGAGGAACGATGATGTACAAATGTAAATGCAGAGACCAAATATAGCGACGCGTGTGTGAAAGCACGGAGGCCGTGGAGACAGCAAGAAGCATCTTACACGCAGAAGGAGGCAGGACAATGGTGTCACGAGGCTCGTCTATCCACCACACGCGACGCTCGTCCAATCCGTTCATGACCACAAGCTCTGGCATCGTCGGCATTAACCTGAACGAGCCCGTTGCTTTTGAAGCCCCTCGGCTGTCTTACATCGACAATCAACACCAGACGCACACTGCAAGTGCCAACTCACTCAAGGAGTTCATGTACCAGACGACGTCCCAGGCACTCGGCGAAGGCGGGAGGGCGATAGAGCGATCCAAGCTGAGCCAGCGAATGGACAAGATGACGCTGCAAAAAGGTAACTTAACGCGTGACTGAGTCGCTTCTAAGCAGCTCAAATGGTGGTGGATGCAGAGATCTCGGACATGGGACTCATCCGAGTCAAGCATGTCGACGTTGCCCAGCCGAGCGAGTTCGCCCTCGTTCCAGAAGACGTGATTCCACCTCCTGTAGACACACGGAGCATCTCGGAAGCACGGCAAGAGCACCCATTGTATGCGACGACCAACCGCGACATTGGCGTCGAGAAATCCCAGGTGAGAGTGGAAGTGGATCGCAAGAGCCGCCCCAACACGTTCACCAACTCGTTCAACGGGTTTCGGTACCGTGACTTCGGACTCAACACGGCCATCACAAAGTCTCGAATCAACGACAGTCTCGAGTACTCATAGAGGAAATGGTGAGGACGCACATCTTCGAGACGATCATAAGAACCCCATTTGCATTGTTTTCTTCATTCACACTTGACGGTTCCTGTTGCTCGCGACGGTTCATCGGCGTATCTCCACCGAGCGATGCTGCGTCTGCGGGTTGCTTAGTCGTAGCCCTTCTTGGAGAAGTCGACGAATGCACCCTTACGGGCAGGCAGCGGCGTCATGTCAATATTAATGGCTTCGAGCGGAGACACCTCCTCGCCCTCCGGGATGCCGTCTGGGAAGCACACCTGTTCCAAGCACCAGCATGCTTCTACTCAGATGTGTCGTCCTCCCGCGAATGTGGGCATCAGTGTACGTACGTCAAGCGGAATTGGCGCGTTACGCATGAAACGCGTGCCACCAGGCATGTAGTTGAACACGTAGCGGTCTGGGTGCGTGTACTTCTCGAGCTTCTCCTCCGCCTCGCGCACCAGGCGCTTGGTCAGACTGGCCACATCACACGCGTCAGTTCTTTCCCCTCTCTCCAGCATGCCTCTCGTCCCTTGACGCACCCGGCATGCGGGTCCAGGCCCTTGTGCTCATCAAACTGCGCCCGGATCTTGGTGGCCTCCTCGTTCCAGAGGCGGCGGTCAATGATCCACGAGTCGAGCGTCTTGAGCGACTGCTTGTAGAGACGCGTGACGGTCTGCTTGTGCGAGAGCTTCTGCACGGGGTTGGCCACGCGCGCCACCACCTCGCGGAAGGTCTTGTCCATGTTCGCGTTCACCTTCATGGTCGCTGCGTGCTGCGTGCTCGTGCTGTCTCGGGCGTCGCCGGCCGCACACGGACACTCACCGACGGAACGCCCCCGCTAAAACCGGTTCCAGTGGAGGTGCGGACCGGTTCCACATGAAGCCGGACCGTTCATTGATTGGTGGAAAAGAAGCAGCCAATCACCATGACCCCAAGCGAGAAAGGCGGATCGATGGGGTGTGCAATACTATTAACTTAGTACACGTGGAAGAAGCATGTCATATCAATACATCTGTTACTTGTTTCTTCCCTTACGCGGCCGCACTGGTCGGCGCGTCGCTGCCTCGCTTCCGCACACCGCTGTCTTCATCGGCCATGCGATTGAAGATGTGCTCGAGCGATGTGTCGCTTACGCTGTACTCCTGCACGCCTAGCGACTGCTTCTCGATCTCCAGGGCCTCGAAGATCACCTTGGGTCTCAGCATCACCGCATCCTGAGTTGGTTGCTTGGGGATATGGAGTCGTACATGGTCCCCATGTCGTTCAACGAGAGTCGTGCCTGGGAATCGGCGCATCATGAACTCGAGAAGCGCTTCGTGTCGCTCATGAGTGAGCCACCACGCTGAGAAGCGCGTAAGCGACATGGTGCGGACGCCAGTGTCGCTAACAGCGTCCCACCAGTCACCATTGCCTCCATCCTTGTCGCCTGTCAGTTCGTCGAAGCGTTTGGCCGCATCGAGAACTTCGCACAAACGCTCTAGCGTGGTTTCGTCGAGAGCGTCTGCATCTTCAGTGATGTTGCGGGCATGACGTTCGATTGCTTGTATCCGCTCCCGAGATGCCTCTCCGTTAAGTTTGATGTCCACAGTGTAGCCACGACCGTACTTGTGACGGAGATGCTGCACGCTTCCGAGGCACTTCAGCTCGCCCCGCACGAGGATACCCACTCGTGAGCACAACGCCTCGCATTCTTCCATGCTGTGTGTTGTCAGAACGACACTCGTGTGGTGTGTAGAGCATGTCTGGGCGATCACGTTCCACATCTTCCGCCTTGAGCTGGGGTCCATTCCTGTGGAAGGCTCGTCGAGGATGACGATCGGCGGTCCGCCCATGAGTGCTATTGCCGTCGATACCTTGCGCTTGTTGCCACCACTTAAGCCTCGCGTCAGCTTGGATCGATACTCGTCCAGCCCTAGCTGATGAATCTTGTCGTTCACCTCGTCCATGACGCGGTCTTCGGCTACTCCTTTGATGCGAGCGTAGAGAATGAGTTGCTCTTCGACTGTGAGCAAGTCGTGCAGAGCATCGAACTGGGGGCAGTACCCGATCAGGTGCTCCTGACCCTTGGTCGTGAGCTTGCGACTCGTAATGTCGCGACCTGCCAAAGAGACCGCACCACTAGTAGCTGCCACCTGCCGTGTCAAGATTTTGATGGTCGTCGACTTGCCTGCCCCATTCACTCCCAAGTACCCAAAGCACTCTCCTTTGCGGATCGCTAGACTCAGTCCCCGCAGCGCCACACGACCGTCCGGATATTGGTGACGTAGACGGCGAATGGCAATTGCATCCGTCGTTGCGTCATCTCCACGTCGATCTAATTGCTCGCGTTCTGCGACAACATCCTCGTCTTCCTCTTCCTCACTCTCCTCGCTTTGTTCCGTGTCCTTGTCGTTCGAATTGATTGTATCGTCTCGATTCTGTTTGGCCTTCAGGGCTCGTTTTTCCAGCGTGAATACCAGCACTGTGAACACAACAGCCTCCAGCAACATGTAGATGACAGGAGCCAGCGCCACATCGAAATCCATCGTCTCACGTACACAGCAACCGGGTGTGTCACGATTCCAGCATGCAGTACAGTTTTCGTCCTTACCGAATCCTCGGAATAGGCCGAAGAATGATGACTGTGGGTTCCGCACCCGCCAGTTACTTCCATACAACGATCCGCGAGTGATCTTGCGTGTCGCAATCTCGTAAATGCCATTGTTGAGAGCGTAGCCAGGGAAAAACATGAAGAACCAGCGCAAATAATCGCGATCGAGTCCTGAGAGCGTCAGCGACGAGCTCATATTGAAGTCGACAACCCGGCAGAGGAAAGAGAAAATGCTCAACAGGCCGCCCGATGCAAGTGCAAACACAAGCATCGACGTCTGAGCGCTGGCGTGCTTGACAAAGCGTCGCGAGTACAAGTAGCTCATAGGGATAACGCACAGCGCATGACTGATGACGAGCAGAGCGACACCAAACACTTCAATGGACTCACTCATGGCACGCGGACTAGCGATTGGGACGGTAATAATCGCTGCCACTACCGACACAGCAATGACGATAAGATCGTGTGTGTGGTTTGCAGTCCAATAGGCATCGAGCGATAGTCCAGAAATCCACTGAAGAGCCTTCGCATCCTGAATCGGGTCCTTCTCTCGAACAATGAATGCAATGATCGCTGCTGGAACGAATGCAAACGCGAGCATCGTGATCATCGCCACGACAAACGCGTTCAATGCCACTTGAAGCTTGGCCCCGTTGCGGCGCATGCACATGGAATTGTAACACGGTGCATCCCCTGAACTGGTAAGAAGATCCGTGCTGCACGTGCTACACGCGTAGAAGGGCGATCTATAGTCGGTAGCATCACAGCAAACAGACGCCTCACAGTCAATAAGACCGACAGAGCAGAAAGCAAAGCCCTGGGACTGGCACCAGTCCATCTCGCGGTTGGTGAGCTCATTCTCGGTGACATTTTGAGCAGGGCAAGTTTCTTGCTGCGCCTGTGACGGGAAACTCGTAGCGTAGTCAGGCAAAAACGTTGATACCTCAATGGTTGGTAGTGCAGCCATGATGATCAGAAACAGAAGCGGAATGCCGATGGCATTGATCAGAGACTTTTTGTCACGCTTGGAAATCCACCATCGCTTGCGCAACTGTGTGGCCCATTGAGAGCCAAATGATGGGGTCGACAGCTGGGACCTATCATGAGTAGGATTGATGACTGGCGGCTGTAGGCCGTCATGGTCGTGGTCGCGATCGTGTGCGATGCGCAGGAACACATCTTCAAGGGTAGTCACCGAGATTCCATAGTTTCGGACACATAGCGACTCCATCTCGCGATCAAGGGCATCAAACAGAGCCGGGAACTTGGCTGAGCTGTGCGTTGGGAGCGTGAATACCACCTCAGATCCTGAGTCACTTGCAAGCTTGGCCTCTCCACTGCCGATGTGAGTCGTCAAAAAGGCCTCAATCTGGGAGATCTGGAAGTCAGCATCGTTGGCCTTGATCATGGTCAGGTTATAGCCTGCGCCGTAGCGAGTTTTGAGGAACAACGACGACCCGACGCAGCGTAGCTTTCCATCGGCCATGATGGCAATGCGGTCACCAAGAACATCTGCCTCGTCCATGAAGTGGGTCGTGAGTACGATCACTCGTCCTTCACGTTGCTTGCGCAGCATATTCCACGTAAAGCGTCTGGAGTAGGGA
>KE464227.1:16087-30597 GCA_000387445.2 Pythium aphanidermatum DAOM BR444 | reverse complement strand
CCATCGTCGGGTAAGCCAACGTCAACACCAACGCCA
The DNA here is from genome assembly GCA_000387445.2 of Pythium aphanidermatum DAOM BR444. Taxonomy (NCBI): domain Eukaryota; phylum Oomycota; class Peronosporomycetes; order Pythiales; family Pythiaceae; genus Pythium; species Pythium aphanidermatum. Next base: position 30,561 of record KE464227.1, on the reverse strand, counting down.
ACGCCAACGCCAACGCCAACGCCAACGCCAACGCCAACGCCAACGCCAACACCAACACCAACGCCAACGTCAACGTCAACACCAACGCCAACGCCAACGCCAACGCCAACGCCAACGCCAACGCCAACGCCAACGCCAACGCCAACGCCAACGCCAACGCCAACGCCAACGCCAACGCCGACACCAACACCAACTCCGGCACCAACTTCTGGACGGCCGTGTGGAAGTGACAGGGATGGCGTTCAGAGTTGCCCCGACGGGGAGTACTGCCAGCCATGGAACCCATACTACTACCAGTGTCGCCGAGTCGATGCTGAAAAGTGTGGCCAGCCGGAGGTCGGTGTGGACTATTACGGCGACGACCTTGCCACCTACGTCGTGCAACTACCCGAGCAGTGTTGCGACAAGTGCCGCGCCACGCAGGGCTGCAAGGCGTACACATTTGTCAACTACAACCCTGACGGCCAACCACGCTGCTACTTGAAGAAGGGCGCGGGCCAGAAAGTGGCCAAGGTGGGCGTCGTCTCGGCCGTTGTGCCGGCGCCTGCGTGCTCGGTGCCTTCAGGCGGTCAGTGCGGCAGCGATAAGACGGGTGTGAGCTGCTGTCCATCGGGAGAGTACTGTCAGCCATGGAACCCTGGCTACTACCAGTGTCGTCCGGCACCACAGCAGTGTGCGCCTCAGGAGGTAGGCGTGGACTACGCTGGTGACGACATGCAGACGGTCGAGGGGATCCTGCCATGGGAGTGCTGCGACCGCTGTGCCGCCACGGTCGGCTGCAAGGCCTACACGTTCGTCAACTATAACGCCAACGGGAAGTCGGCTTGTTACCTGAAGAGTGGCACCGGTCGCAGGGTGGCCAAGGTGGGTGCGGTGTCGTCGACGGTGCTCAAGCCGAAGACGTCGGAGTGCTCGCTGTCTCCGAATGTCGACTTTTACGGCAACGATCTGCGCACGGAGGTGGGTCTCACAGTCGAGCAGTGCTGTGCCAAGTGTCGTTCGACGCCAGGATGCAAGGCCTTTACGCACGTGCACGAGTCGACGCGTGCGGCGTGCTACCTCAAGACGAGCGCAACGGGCGGCACATTCTACAACGGAGCCACTTCAGGTGTCGTGAACTAAGCCTTGGGATCGGCTGAAGTAGGGATCGAAACAGGGATTAACATCCACAACATTTACATCGTTTATATGTTCGACGGTATCACAGCCGGAAATCCAGTCCTCGTTTTAGAAGCTTGGACTGTAGTTGCCGTCATTTTGAGCATCTTCGTACCATTTCCGCAGACGATTGCTGAGCGCACGACGCTGGCTCGGCACCAATCGTAGCCGAATCCATGCTGTCTGCTCTAGAGCGCGAACAGCGATCTCCAGTCGGGCTGATTCCGTCAAGCTCTCATCAATTGTGATAATGTCGATGAGTGAGACTTGTGCTATAACCTCACAGTTGCAGGCAGTAGATGGATTACCTTCAACCGGTAACCCGACAACGAAAAGGGTATCAGGAGTGCAAATAACCGTCACAAGAATCGCCTTTGATGACGAATCGCTAGCCGAGAACAAGTCGCGCCCAATACCTTCTTCCATCTCATGTTGCGAGAGGATACGGAGCCGATCAACTGGTGCCAACAAAAGTGGCTCACGTGGATCTAGCCATGCTCCATGTGCCAGGATCACCTGCCGGAGAGAAGTATTCCGCAACACCTTGAGCTTAGCTCGAAGCACCTCATTCGGACGAATTTCGAACGTTGTCGAGCTCTTGACCCCTACTTCTCGAAGACCCTGATCGCTGAAGGTAGTGCTGTAGAGAAGCCCATCTGATGTCATTGCCAGTAGAGATGCAATACCACCCATCGGTCGAGCGAGAATGCCGACCAGACCCATGCCGAAGCCACCGACAACATCACTCACTCCTGCACGGAGGCCTTGCTCTCGTTTCTCATGGTACAAAGCCATTGGTGTGCTCACGATTCCTGTCGCCGCTCCAACAACACTTGATCCGAGGGAACCAAGTCCACCCGCGATTCCAGATGTCAGACGGGTTGGACGAACGTAGTGTCGCCGCTTTAGTTGTTCCGGAGTAAGGGTTAGATGATCGACAGTGCGGGAGATCGAGTAGCTGAATCCTGATAGCGATGACAAAGCCGCAGCCGAAGTGTGACCAACGAGAGACCCAACACCACTGACAACCCCCCGCATGATAATCCACGGGTTGAACCCGTCGCGGCTAGCCGCAGAAATCGGAATTTCGAAAAGGTCACGTATGCCTGTTCCAATACTCCTGAACAAGCCTCTGCATATAAGACATATTACATTAGTCTCCATGGTAAATCGGGCGTGGGCCAACAGCACTTACGCGGGATTTCCGATAATGTTGAGAGACATCAGCAAGTATGGGGATCCCACGATGATATCCGCCACATAATCGGCAGCAAGGTCCTTCAATAGCTGATCCGGAAACGCAAACACTCGACTCAGTTGTCGCTCACTGAAGCGAAGAGGTGTTCCGTCCAGACTGTTTAGGATCGGAATCGACATACGAGCTGTGACAGTCAGTTCAAGGCTGGAAATGTCGAGCCGCTCGACAAAAAGCCTTTGCTGAGATGTGGCGCGGATTTTCTCAAGACATTTCTCACGCCAACCTAGTACTTCGGTGGGAGATGGTGCCTCGGGAGAAGTGTCCACGGACGCATCGTCGAAAGAATCAGTAATTGGACGTGTGTACCTCTGAAGCTGATGCAGTATCTCATCATCGACCTAAAATGAAGCGACCACTTTCAGTATGGAGCACGTGAGATATAAAGAAAAATAGCACTTACTTGGATGGTTACGGGCGCGGCACGAAGTTCGATCGCGTGGTAGTATGGAATCACGCGGTGTTGATCGATAGGATCAATGCTAACCACTCGAAGAGCGACTCCATGGGCTTGGTCGTGAGGCAATGTCTTGTGCAGCATCGTATACCATAGCTCAGTGTGCTCTGCATGCATATTTTTGATCTCAGCAGAGATTGGCGTTGGCGCATCGTCTGCTACACCCGGATGGCGCACCTCCAATATCATCGGAAAGTCACAGTTGTCAAAGAAATGATCAAGGCCGATTCGTTCGAGACCTACAAACAGAAAGTTGTATCCTCGAACGTGTTTGAGGTACCCGAGTCGGGACTCTGTCTTCAATATCTCAGGTGGCTCACTTGTTGACACAAAACCGACACATGGGTGTTCAACGGTAAGCCGAAGAATCTCGTCGTACTGCATTGAACTGATATTGGCGTCAGAGACGGATATATTGTGTTCGTCGCAGCAATGAATCACAACAGATTCTGATGACACAGCGAAACGGAACCTGTTCTTCAGCTCCGATATATCTGTAGCTCCGTCAATCAGCGTTGGTTCAATGTTTGGATGGAGAGAGGTATCCGTGAGGGAGGATAGCGAAATGGTCCATGTCCCCGCACGGAATGACACGACGACAAGGAAAACTGGTGAATCGGTTGAAGATGATGAAAACCGAGCAAACTGAATTCCAGGTACTTGCCATAGCGTGTTCGACCATCCGTGTTCAGGCAATCCAAGCTGAAACTTCAGCGATCGTCCATCACTATATCCGAGTTCCGGAGTTACCTCGTTCGGGAAACGGATGGCAGATGCATGCAGCCACTGCCCAACCTTTTCAGTACAATCCACATTATCTTGGGCACCACGCGAAGGACGAAGTTGTAGACTCCAGTCGTAATCCAAACAGTGATTGCCACCTACAAGATCAGGCATTGCCAATTTTGAAGATACCATCCTAAATCCAACTGGTTCAACCCAGTTGTTCTTGATGGATACAGGGGGTTGATCATCAATGAACAATAAAACGTGGATCGTTCCATCTTCGAGTTGTGAAATGGTGTATGTCAGCATCAGATGTGTCATGCGTGGATGGCGGATCATCAGCCGATGTCTTGAAGTCGTGCTTGCCGGAGGTGGGTACAGAGCTCTTGAGGATGCTGGCCAAAACTGCAAATCTGGGATTTTGATCTCAATAGCTTCAGACCAACTGAAGTGCCCATTTTCAGAGCCAACTGCGGCAACCGTTGCTTTGAATGAGCACACAATGCCACGGTTATCGTTGCATTGTGCCACCTGATTGGAGCTGGCACCGAAATTAAATGCAGACGAGATCCATGATGTCAAGTTTGCCCCGGATGCTGTTCTGGTTTTCGCAGCCACGCGTTTAATCCGACATAGTGGTGTCCACGTGTCGCCAGGTTTGGTTGGCTTTCCAACCACTGCTCCGGGTGTAAAATCGAGAGGAAAATCCTGTGATCAGAGCACACCCGTCAGTAGAGATATGAGCGCTAAACGCTTCTCGAAGAAAACGCACCGTATCGTTGTGAACGGATATCAACGCTGCGAACGTCAATGCGAGACACCCTGTCGATGTTTTCTCTACCGTGGCCACTAAAGGAAGTGTGAACAGATCGCCCTCATCCACGCAGTCGTCGTGTTCGGACTGGATCACGGTGCGCTCTCCAGGTGCAACACGCAGTGGCACAGCGCGTGAAGGCTGTCTTTGGCTCAGCAGCTGCAGTTCGCTACTGGATTGAATCGCGACAAACACCTTGTAGTCACCAGCTGAGTTGATGACGTCACTGGATGACATGTGGCATCCAGGGAGAAGGACTATGGCATGCTGAGTGTGTTCGAACTCAAAACTGATGTGGACTTTTAGCGCATAGCGCGTATTGTTGATGAAAGTCAACTCGTTGTGAAGCACGACCTGCGTAAATGGCGTATCAGATGAAGCTGGGATGAAATCCATGCTAATAGGTCCAAGCTCGCAGGTTGTCGTGGAATCCCATCCTTCCACCAAAACCGATTCCGTCTCGGCGTCATCGTCTCCAAGGAGTCGAAACGTTGTCGGGATAGCTGGATTGATGGTGTCACAGTCGTAAATAGCATGGACATCCTGCGAAAACACAACGCTTTCGCCATTCTACACACAGATCTTAGTCGAAAGCACTCCTCAGTACGAGAGCAAGAAGAGAGTAGATACGTACCTGGTTCTCTAATCCAAGCTTGACGATGAAATCACAGTAGTTGACAACACGAACAGGCTGGGTAGATCTGGAGATCAAGCCACGTGTATCGATTGCAGATTTTGGACGAGTCAAAGTCATCTGGCATAACCGCCTTGTGAGAGGCACGGGAGATGCTGATCGTAAACCAGCGATGGTTGTTCAATGTGGGCACACGTATACAACGCAATATCGAGGTTCTAGTCGTTTTAGAATCGGTCACTGGATCAAACTCTGATGGTAGCCCCGCTAACTCAATGGCGTCAGACCAATCGGCTTCCGCGTTTAACGAGTCCTCAGAATCAAGGCCTCTGACCTTCAGAGTAAATCTCGAAGATCCAATCATCATCCCTTGAGCATTCACTTCCCCATCCCAAGACGGAGGACATTTCATTGATGCTTTCATCAAATCCGGATTGGTACATGTCCGGTCGAGTATCTGGATCTGTACATTCGACGTCGTGTGATTGATTGCACTGCATCCGCCTCGAAGTATCACCGACAATCCCGTGCCGTGCCGTTCGACTTGGATCCACAAAAACCCGAGTCCTGGAAAGTATCTGCCTGTGACCACTTGATCACGAATACGGCACGGATCACACCACAAATCACTTTGAACGCCATCGGAATTGCCAGGAACTGCGAATTGTAAGCAATCGTAGAAAGGGTCCCCGTCCAGAGTCAACCAGCTGTACATGTCTCTTGCTCGAGCAGAAAGTCGCAACGATTCAAATGTTCCGTGCTGTCGGTACAGGAGGTCTTGTCCGCAGGAATTGACAAGCTGGATTCGCATGTATCGCGGCTTGTAGTGCCCATTTGAACAATGTGAAGAGTTTCGGTGGCTGAGAAGACGTGGGATACTGGAGAGGAGCAGTATCGCTGACTGCGGCAAATACATGTCCACCGTCCCGAGGCATATTGACACGTCTGTGCCGCGTGACGTGTTGTGATCGACTTGCCCGTGCACTGAGACCGGGGACAAAATTGGAATAGTCGTCATTTGGGCGAAGTTGTCGTACGAGACTTGCAAAATCGCCTTGACGAGCAATTTGCTCCCACCTTCTAACGCAAATTGCAGTGACCAGAGGGAAAGATCGTGGACTTCAACTGATAGTAGATCATGCGACTCGTCACTTCCATCCACAACGTAAGCTAAGTTAGCACCGACTCGGGGAATATTGGTGTGGACGACCACTTGCTCGATAGCTTCGGGCACAAAGATGGAACCGATCTTCAAAGACGCGGCGAGTAAGGCACTGACGTGCAATCTTCTATGCTTGTCTTGTTCACCAGACAACGGAGAGCGCCACCGAAGTTCCCATTTATCTGATACAAACGAGTTATTCAAGCGAATTATGCGGCGGCAAGATGTGACTTCCACAACCCGAGCAAATTTGGCATGCTCATGTTCTTCGTTTTGAGCATCAAACCAAATGCTCATAATATCACCAAAGCTACCTGCCGGTTCGTGCGATGAGTATGTGTCCCGTGCTTCAACGGAGTTTTCCCATGGGGCCAAGAACTCGGCTGCTATCACATATTTCTTCTCTGCCCGATCCCAAGCGCGCAGCTGACAAATGACGTCGCAGAGCCGCGTAAAATCCGTATCCCCACCATCAACTTCCTCTTTCCAGTGCCATGTTGGCCAATCTGTAGGCGGCCCCGTGGGTGGAGTAGGAACGGGGTTCACATCGACCACTGCAATCTTTCGTGGCAACCGATAACACCATTTCATACTCATCCAGCTGACAGTTTGCGTCTCGGATATAGCTATTGGCAATTCGTCATCTGCAACTGAAGATACCAAGGGATTCCAAGGGGCGTTAACGAGCTCAATCCAGTGAAGAACTTCAGCAGCTTCATCGTACGTCGTGGCATCAACAGTCTCCGCACCTGGCTCTCGAGCCCCACGTGACGGCTCGAAATCGATAGTCATATCCAACTTGCGAAGATCGATCATGATGTCGTGAGTGGATGCAGTCTCAACCAAGAGTGATTCGGAGAACACAACATCACCAGGGTTCGGAGTCGACACGCCGCTTTGAGTACGGTGATTCAAGTTGGCGAGATCGTCATTACTCGTTTCGGCTGGTCGACTTGTGTACGACAGCTTTCTCTCTGGACGGTCATCTCTCGATCCACTTGTGTTTTGCATCGCAGTAATGCCAGCAATAAACGATTGCATCGACTCAATAGATTGCGCTGACACTGTTACCTGAACGGGAGATGTATCCAATTGCACAATCATGGACTTGAACGGTGTGCTCAACAGCAGGTCTGAAGCGAATCTTTCGACAACAATTGAGTGGCTGCAATATACCCGAACCGAGCACTCCTTCAATATGTTTGTAGTGGCTGAGTCTTGCTTCATTAGCATAGAGAATGCGTTCCACGTTGACGCCACTTGACCAGGGATGGCACTCAACGTATCCACCCTGAACCTCACAGTAAGGGGACTGAAGTTGCTTGATGTGCGCACGCTCACCCGTTCAATATTTGCAGTCACTTGAGCATTCTGGAGAGGGAAGACACGATCGAGAACCTTAGCGTGTCAAGACAATGAGACTTGTCCTTCGCATCGTATCCCACATCGACGTTGGTAAACACTTGGTCGATGTCGCACCACAGCGCCACGCCGGCTAGACCCGCTTTGTTTTGCTGATGTGGATAGATGCACATCGATACAACACTTTGTCCAATCAGCACTTTGACCGAAGATCTAGTGGATGATCTGATAATCTCACTGGTCGGGATTTCCTCGCGATTCATTGCCTCCTGCACACGTCCATGACGATAACCGCGTGGATTACTAGTCGTGGGTTCCAGATATTTTGCTGTTGAGTCAAGAATGAAAGATGACACATGCAGTTGAAATCCATGAACATCGATAAATGCGGTTGGATCGAGTGATGCTGAATCACTCCGTGTTGAGGTTGTCCACCGACCAAGCAGAAAACTCCGAGGAGTGTTCTCGACGTTGAGTTGCCATCCGGTCGGATCGGTGTTTGGACCAAAAACGAGGCTTTCAGCAACACTAAAAGCATCACGACTCTCGCGGTGGGCGATGACTAGATTCTGGACAGCAACTTCAGTAGTCGCGACTCCATCCGCTGAAAGCGATCTCGACAGTCGAAACGATCCACATCGCACATGCATCGAAATGACTGGATCCACAACAGCGATAAGCTCCACACCATCACTTGTAAAATCAAGCTGAGAGGCGCGTTGACGATCGGTAATGTGAGTTGAATCTGAGTCCGACTGCACGTTTTTCAGTGCGTTTATCGACACCAGAAGTTCGCGGACTGCGTGCTGGATATCTTGCGCTCGGTGGTAAACATGTTCGAACGTTTGTTTCGGGATCTCAGCGCGTACCTTCGTCACACTGATGCAAGTGAAGAAGTTATTGCGATTTAGTGATGCCTCTTGTGTCATGTTGATTGAGAATGGACGAATAAAAGCTTCGCTCTCTTGGCTGAACAGGGGAAACCCGACGACATCTCCTAGTGCCCGATCAATTGGGCCACAGGAACTTCCAGCCTTGTTATCACGTAGCCATTTGACAAATGTGCATGAAACATTGCCAACTCTTCCAGTAAGGAATGGATTCCGCCTCAACGACTGATTACTTGCTAGTCGCCGCAACTGGGGCGCTTTCAATGCGCGACGAGGTAATAACGTCATGTTGAATGGAGGGTAGTTCAGACCATCGAGGGAGAATTCCGGTGCTGACGGACTGGAGACTTGAGCATCGAAACCGAAACAAAGACTTTGCGGAGGAAGGCCCTCCGGTTTGACACTCGTCGAAAGATGTTGGACCCAGTCTGCGCCAGGGAGGAATACACGGATCCTATTCATCAAAACACTCACAGATGGCTCTGCCGGCGCTTCAGATGGTCTCACATCCTTCTCGCAAACCTTCATTGTGTCTTGCATCATCCTAACAGGAGGACGTTCTGAACTCCGTGTAAAATGTCCGTTCAAGTCCAAAAGAGCGGCCAGCGAGACAATAGATGACTGGCTCACCACAACATCTATCGATTCCATTGACGCTGCGACAATTGGCTTCATCTCGCCGATCTCTCCGTAGTTTCGATAGAAGAAGGATAGTACTGGAATAGGCTTAACTCCTTGGCTCGCGTCTTTCTTCGTCATCGCGATGATAGGAAATGATCCCAGCTTTCTTCTTCTCCATGACTTTGGTGTGGGGGGTAAGTTTGCATCTGGCTGGAAATACCGAGCAAGTTTGTTTACTGTTTGCCACGCCGCCATCGTCGAGGAATCGGAGCCAACTACTCCCTCGCAGCCAACTACTTCAGACATTTGTGCGAGGTCGGTCGAATCAAGGCACAACAAAACCCCGATAAAATCATGGTATGGTAACCGAGCCAAGTTCCCAAATCGCCGTTCCTGCGCAGGTGATAGATTCCAGTTTGTTCCAAGGTGCGATTCCTCACCAAGTACCTCACCAACCGAAAACTGAATGTCTTGGTACAACTGCCCATCCGCTCTTGAGCCAGTAATTCTCGGTGTGTGAGCAGATTGACGGAAGGCAACAGAGATAGCACGGGCTTCGATGTAAGAGCAGACCGAGACACGTCCTGTTTCACACTGTACTACGTCGCCTTCCCATCCAACCCAAACTCGCGTCACGTGGAAACCAATTTGAATACCACTGGGAGATTGCTTCTCAGCAGTTGTTAAGCTGAAGTAATCTCTTGATACCGGAACGTCTTGACGAACAGAATCATTGGAATATAGTGGCTCAATTTGCAAAATATGCTGAATCTGTTCATGGATGAATTGAATTATCAGGAGTGATACTGTGCAGCGAGTAGTGAGGCACTTACCGTTGATCGATTCACGTCAAAGCTGATAGACTCAATTCGGATTCCGACATCCAAAGATATGCCCGTGGCCGCTGAAGGGGTCTGATAGTACGTCACCAACACCGAGATCTCTCGAACTTCTGCGTCGGCTGGCTCGGCACTAATTGATTTTCTCCTCCATACGTTCACCAGTCGGATATAATCACAATTGACTAAGATGCCGATAGGCATCTGAGGATCCGGATTTGCGCGCCCGCTACCAATCGTTGCTTTATCGGATTTCAGCGAAATGGGGGACATGTACAGACGAAGTCCCGGTGTTAGCTCAATCTCCATTCCCTCTAAGTGAAAATCGGCCGAAAGCACCCATACGAGTGACGAATCTTTTTCTGCTTGGGACGAGGAACTCGCGTACTGTGATTCTCTCTGGTCTCCCTCGCTCACTGCTTCAATAACTTTACGGATATCGTAGATAGCTCGATTGAGGCCACATAAGCATACAGAAATTGGCAGTATGCGGGCATAAACGTCGAGAGACCTCCGGCTGTCGGAGCGCGACTGCAGAATTTGATTATAAGCGCAGGTCTTCGAAATTGGCTCATCTCTGCGCCAAATTCGAAGACCTTTCCCCGCAAACTCTCCATAGGCTTGAGAGCGTACAGGGCACACAACTGGAGTTTTGCGTCAACGCTTGTCTCGACCACACCATGTCGATATGATTGTCGTAGCAGGCAAACCTCACCCTTGCACAGCTCAAGAAACAATGGGCTCGTACTTTCAACCATCTCGGAGGGGATACTGATGTTTAGCAAGCGCACACCAACAGCGCTCATTACTGTGCAGACTCCAACAAGAGACGAAATGAGACGCAGAGGCTCTGTTACAACAGAAACTCGCCCAAATGAAACGGTATTCGATGCTTCGACAAACTCGTCTTGGCCACCCCGTGACGTCCACATTAGCGCGACTATCTCAACCATTGGTCGGGTCTCATACATACTTCCGAGGATTGGCTGAATTGGTCTATTCAGTGCACGAAGTGACATGTAATCAATCGCCAGCTTCCGATTGATTGCCCACGGTTCCTCATTAGCTCGAATATCATTCCATTCAATGGATCTTGCACAGAAAGACAACTCGGAGCTCTGAGAATCTGGTATAGGTAAACCCATTGGAATCTTGATATCAAGCGAGTGAAGCGTGATCAACCGCGTCAATCCATCCGGTAGAGATGATTGGCCCGCTGGGATAGCGCTGGGTGCGGAGGTGGCATCTTCGCTGGAATCATCTTTCGACTTGAGGATTCTAAATAGTTCCACAACTTCAGCTAAATCGTCTGGATGCAGGCGTGCATCGATTGGACCTAACGACACATCCAACGCAATGTGTCGTGACGAATCATCCCCTTTTGGCCCTGACGACGTCGAATGTGGGCCGGTCGCCACAGCGACATACCGTAATCTCACAGCCGAGTGAACGCTTCGGGTACGAAAATCTGCGCGGTCATAGCTGCTGCTGCCTTCTTGATCTATCTTCATCTCACAAGTGTGCAACATGTATCGAGCAAGAAGCCGACTCAATGATGGAAGAAGTATGCGACTCAAATTCGTTCCGGCAGGCTGGTCAGGATCTCGTAGTGTTCGATACATCTCAACGACGCTCACAAATTCGCTGAGAAGAGATGACAAGTCAACGCGCTCACCAAAATGCTTGGTCCACGATTTTCAAGTGCATCACGCAAGGCAGATCCATCCAGTTGCCGATCGTTAATACCGATGTGCGCGATTGCAGATCGGGCAGTGTCATGAAGAGCCTTGATCGGCGCACATGGCACATGCCTTCCATTCGAGAACACGTAGCACGTGCATGGTTCGTCTTTAATGGCATCACCATCGACGACTAACGTCGATTTACGGCGTTCGACAGTTCTCCAAACGGGAACTGCCACATCTTGACTCACTTTAACCAGTTCAAAACTTCGCGATTCCTGTCTCCCATGTCTCCGAGCATCCTCTCCAAAAAATGACGAAACAAAATAAGGATGCGACACACAATCAGTAAACTGTGAAGAGCTCCCGTTTCTCTGACTTTCAGTCTCCAAAGCTTCGCCCCATGACAGTATTGGGGTCGGCTGACGATGGTTGACCCTTACACGCTCAACTTCAAATACAAGATCACTTATAGTGTCTTCTTTTGCTGCATCATCTGTCTTCGTAATCAAGACTTCCACTGCTGCGTACGTTAATACAAGGGAGCATACTTCTGCAGCCGGTTTTGAGAGCTTCGGTCTCAAAGCTGTTCTTTTCGAAACCTTAACCAAGCCCACATTGGCGACAGGAACGAGTTCTTCTTCGGCGTTTTTATCATCGTCTTCTTTATCCTCAGAGGTGGCATCCTCCACCGGGTCTTCATGCCTCCGCAGTGTCAGAGTTGTCGAGTTGATACAAAACCGACAACAGAATGTTCGTGCGAGTGGAATCGCATTATTTCTCTCGTCCTCTGTCGGCAGTTGCTTGGGTGTCACTGATATCTGCTGCTTTCTTGCTTCACTGCTTCGACGAAGAGCCTCTTTTGTTTCCGCAAGTATCTCGGAAATGAGCTCATCATCTTCATCGGTTTGGGGCCCACCAAGAGTTTCCATTGCCCATGACAACCAGGACCCTTTGGCTTCTTTTGCGTTGACTGTGGTTGCAGGAACTTCTGGATCGGGGATTTGAGTGTTCTGTACAGCGGCTAAGTCGGTTGCTACAATATCTGGAGGAGTTTGAACTGCACTGATGTTTTCTCCGTCAATGTCGTGATAGTCTTCTTGGGTGGTTCGTTCAATAAACTCACTCAGCATTTGTATTTGACGATCGCTCAGTGAGAACGACAGCTCCGACAAGAAAACATCAATCTCTGTCGTGGGCGAGGCACTCTTCCGTTCACAGGAATACTGATAAAACGGATCACAGGCGTAGGATGGCCGGTAGCCTTTCACCTTAGAAAGAAGACGCTTGAAGTGTCCGTTTGCTTCGTTAGCATTGGGCTTCAGCACAAACTTACATCGAATTGAAAACGTTGAGCGATTCAAAACTGGAAGCTCGTAACCAATTACTCGACGGTGAATTGACTCCACCTTACTGGCGCTACTTAGCTGGCGGTCACAGGTGTATCGATCCAAGAAAATAGTCAAGTCGCGTGCCTCAATTGCCTGTTGCAACTTTAGTTATGATTGTTGACGATTCAATTCACATGTGGAAGCTCAACGTACCCGATAGATCACTTGATATGGGCCTTCAGGTTCGGTAAATGCTCGAGACCAACCGGACTTTCCATTCACTGCGTAGCAGTCCAATGTCTGGTATTTGACCACTTGATATCAATTGCCCAAGATCGCACCGTGAAAAAACAAGAACTTACCCCTAACGCAACTGACAGCACCATATCGTCTTGTTCGTACTTGAGCACTAGATTGTTGATCTATGTGAGTCGAAGTCTTCGTCAGCCTAATGCCATGCCGAGAAGATCTGATGAGCACACGCTGGCGCACCTGGATGGTGAGGTTCATCAGAATCTTGTGCAGCGTGTCTCGGAGCCACCCTGATTTGGGATTCTCAATCTCCGGCGCAGTAGCTTCTCTGCTACAGTCACAGTCAATGTCCCACACAACACGAGCGTGCCCACACATCGGATCTCACCGAGTTCCTGGCGGTGGCGTCTCAACCGAGCGGGATCGGGACGCACGTCTCGACCTTGCATCATCTCGTGCTGTCAGGATGAGCTCAATGGTGTATAGCTTGACTTCGATAGGCTGGGAAAGCAGCTGCGTCCATGGGATGTGAATGCGCAGCTCCTACAGCGTGTCTGTCAGCGCCCCTCTATCCCTTCCGATTGCCCGAATGACAGACCCGAATAAACCCACGCGAGAAGTCGAAGGACGACGGAATGTCAAGACTTTCCTGCACACAGACGAACGGCAATGAGTCGTGCGACGCAGGTCGTCACCTGTAAACCAACTCACAGCCAGCACATGGCGCTTGATCTCGAGGTCATTGAGCACCAAGTCACCGCCAAAGAGCCCGAGGCCCTCGAGCTGGATGCCTTCGATGTACTTGCTCAGGTAGAACTGCAGGTTCTGCGCGATATACCCGCGCAGGGGCGACGACAGGATGTCGAGCATGGCGGCGCCGATGCGCTTCCTCGCCCCCTCCTACTGGTGATTTCAACTTGGCGCCAAGTTCAATTCCCAACGATACGCGAGAAAAATCATGATTTGGCTAAACACGATTTACCTAAACAGGAGTTTGCTTCTTTTTTTCTCGATTTGAGAAGTGAGCATCCACGTTCTCATCTGGGATTGGATAAAACTCGAGTCTTGATTTACCGCGTTCGAGTGACAGTCTCAGATAGCGACAAGTCGACCAGGTCAACTCGAGAAGATGCATGACGATGGCGCTCTCTGCTCCAACTCAGCACGCCAGGTGCAGACTGCAGGCAGCAGGTCGAGCACTGATCGTCTCTACGCTAAAGTATCTACTGCAGTCGTCCACCACCAATGCACTGCGGTACAGTATAACCAGCTGATGCGTGCCAGCAGCTTC
>KE464224.1:19242-29280 GCA_000387445.2 Pythium aphanidermatum DAOM BR444 | reverse complement strand
CATCATGACGCTCGAGGAGGGCGATGTGATCATCACGGGCACACCTGAAGGTGTCGGCCCAGTGCCGCCTAACACGGTATGCGATGGAACACATTTAACAGTGGTTATGCAGAATCTGACATGTTGCTATGCAGACCATGAGCGCGGGTATCGTCGGCCTCGTGGATGTCTCGTACCCAGTCAAGGAGCGTGTGTACGCAGACAACTAGAGCAGCTCGCGCACAGACCCATTCGTTGATGTAACGCAATGAGACTCGATGTTGTAGTCACTACATTCATTGGTATTGTTGGGAAGGTGAGATGCCCGCAAAGCGCTCCATGGCAGAGAGAAGTGACGGTTGCTCGGACAGCTGCAGCTTGCGCATTGATGTCATTTTGCGCACGCGGCGCTTTCGAGTCACGATGGCACGTGCGTGACGCGTACGAACGCACCATCCACGATATACAGCCTGGATGGAAAGCGCTGCCGCGTCGTGTCGTAAGTTCCGGATAGCCGTGCGTGCGTACGTTTGGACTTCAGGAGATGCTGATGGTGACTTTGAGAATTGCAGTAAGGTGCCGAGCACGCCACTTTCCACGAGCCTATTCCTCGTCACATGAACCGTAGACATGGCGGCTATGGCCCGAGTAGCTTCGACCAGCACATCGTTGTTGCGCGAGATGGGGCACACATACTTGACCAAGATAGCTAGCATGCCTTCGTCCACAAGCTTAAGGATGTTTTCCGGGCGCTCGGCAAAGTTGGCGATGATCTTGGCAATGTTCGTGCGAGTTTGTATGAGAGGATGGTAAGCAAACTCCTTGAGTGCCTGGAGAAGCGGGGGCTTGCACATTGTGATACGAGAGTGCTCGTCTTCCGTCAGCTGTGCGATAGCAGCGATCGCGTCCACCTTCATGGAGAAATCGTTCCCGCTCAAGATGCCAAACAGGCATTTAATTACACCTCGTGCTAAGAGTTCGATGTAGTGCTTGAACTCTGCCTCAGCTGCCACACCGCATGCCTGTTCTTTGGTCAACTGTTCGTCGTGTTGAAGGGATGGCATCGATGATGCTGTCAATCGGCGGTCTCGATCACGCTCCCTCTCCTTGCAAATAAGGAAAGTAAGCAGTGTGATGACGCCTCGTCGGACGCGCTTGTCGGATGCCGCGTAGAGATTGCGAGCACTGATATAGTCAACGAGCTTCGAGCGGATGACATGTTCACGATTAAGAGGGTTCTTCGCCATCTCGCAGAAGACAGTGAATGCTGGCCGCAACAAGGCATTGGCTTCAGCAGAGAGCACCACTGGTTGCTGCTGCGACATTGCAGAAGACTCGGTGATAAGAATCGAGAGTTTGGGTAGCGTCACCGACAAGAATTCAAGGTTTACACGAGCACGAGCTTGTGCAGAAGTCGCAGCACTTGCTGTTTGTGGACGCAGCCTTGCTGTTGGAGCAGTAGGTGGCCGCTTCTCGGCGGACGCGAGTCCTCGAGGACTGCAAAAACATAGTTGAACAATCCTTGGCAACGCGTTCGCATCGACAAGCGCTGCATGGTTCTTTCGATTTGAAGATAGAGCTTCTAGAATGCTCACGACAAGCACGCAGATTTGGTGTGTAGCCTTGGGGGAGTCTAGAACGAGTAATAGTGTTGAGACGAGATTGAGTTCCACAAATTTTCGTCCATTCTCCTCCTCCGATACCAATAGATGGATAAAGCACAAAAGCTCACGTCGAAAGAGTGCGTCTCGCTCAATGAATGGATCGTGGAGAATGAGAGCCAACGTTTGGAAGTGTGTCGAGTGGTAGAACAGAAACCGGTTCTCCCGAGATTCGGCAAGATGATTTAGAATCGCTGCCGCTAGCAATCGTATCCTTGAGTCCTTTGACGTACACGATTCGAGCATGAATGCGAAGCCTTCGCGCTTCGCAATCGCCTGACGTAACTCTTCTACAGTCACGAGATTGTTGACAAGCTCAAACGCAACGCAACGTAGTCTCATGTCGTGTGAGTGAAGCAAGGCGAACACGCACTCAAGTCCATCCGGTGACTGGAGAATCTTGATTTTCACTGCGTCAAGTTTTGCCATACTCGCGAGTGTTTGAGCACAGTCACGTGCGATCGATGGATCAACTTTCGAATCTCCTCCGCTCAACATGGAAAGGAGGGCACCAAGCGTACCAGCATCAGACAATAGATCGAGGTTTGCGGGATTTCGACTTAAGGACGCGAGGGCAGCAGCTGCGTCCCGACGCACTTCAAGAAACGGAGACCAGTATGCAATCTCAATCAGAGGGCGCACGTTCTCAATATCGACGTCTTGTTTACACAGTGTCTTTTGCACTTGTGCACTGCGGACGGCGTCCCGTCGGGACGCTGCGGCCGCCTCAAGCTGTTGGTCGTGCGTCAGTTGTCTTCTACGATCGCGCTTCTCCGCCAGTGACTCATCAACGACGTCAGTCGAGTCGCTCGCCTTCTGAAGTCGGTTCCACGTGGCCTGCGACAATCGTTTCGGTGAACCCCTTGAAATGGCTTCGATCTGAGCCTCAGCAGCCACCGACGGACGTCGTGGAGGTCGCGGGCTTGGGCTCACACTCGGTCGTTTGTTTCTCCCTGGCACGGTCACCAGGGTACTAGCGCGTGGACTATTCAGCTTCTCTGCAGTCGCTCGCATCAGCGTAGTTGACTGTGCTACTCGTGCTGTCTTTGGTCGACATATGTCGCGTGTGTTCGGCACTGGCCGCCTCAGAGGTGACTTTTTGGCTTGAGGCGGGAAGAGATCCGCCGGTGGAGAGTTCCACACGCGGCGCTGCAGCCCCAACGTCCCCGCGGCTGAACGTGGTCGTGACGTGAGTGCTACAGACGCAGCGTCGTCTCGTGGCGGCGCCGCAATCGCGCTGGCCGTCGGCATGGCCGCTGGAGCGTCGGCCCATCGGATGACACATTGATCTATTTTCCTCCCCCAAATGGCTACACTTTTGACCACGAATCGCCGGGTTCAATTCAATATTGAATTGCAGTCCAAGTTGGCATGGCCGAGCCGCATTTCCGAAGTGAGGAAGCCAAGATGAAGAAGAAGGTGCGCGGCGAGGGGCTCTTCACGCCCTCAGGACGCGTACTGAGTGGTTCCGTGTGCGTGTAGGTGTTGCTCATGGGCAAGTCCGGGTCGGGCAAGACCTCGATGCGCTCCATCATTTTCGCCAACTACCTGGGTACGTACAGAGCACGTGAGGATTCAGTCGACCAGATCGATCTAATGATGTTGTGGGATCTTCACAGCGCGCGACACGATGCGTTTGGGACCGACTCGTACGTGACGTGAGATGTGAGAAATGCAGGTTGATTCGGGGCCTAATGATGATTGCCTCTGTGTGCAGTGGATGTGGAGCACTCGCATGTGCGTTTCTTGGGCAACCTTGTGCTCAACCTGTGGGACTGCGGCGGGTATGTGCTGTGGACTGTGATAGTCGGCGCTTGTGTGAGCAGAAAGGTGACGTGTCCTCATCATGTAGCCAGGATGCCTTCTACGAGAACTACTTCGAGAGTCAGCGCGACCACATCTTCCGAAGTGTCGAGCTTCTCATCTATGTCTTCGACATTGAGAGCCGTGAGATCGACGTATGTTCCAATCGCTATTAGGAGTGTGACTGCATGGGAATGACAAGCGTATGCTCCTATGCAGAAAGATCTGGCCCATTTTGACGGCTGCCTCGAAGCTATTGACCAGAACTCGAGCAACGCCAAGGTGTTCGTGTTGATTCACAAGATGGATCTTGTGCCTGAAGACCAACGTGACCGAGTAAGCGGGTGGATACACCAAGGGGAAAAGTATGGGAAAGTACTGACGGCTCGCTGGTATAGGTTTTTGAGCAAAAGAAGGAGATGATTTTGTCGCGCGTCGGCTCCCTTCCGACTGTTTGTTTCGGCACTTCGATCTGGGATGAGACTCTGTATCGCGCGTGGTCGTCGATTGTGTACTCACTAATTCCAAACATCCAAGATCTGGAGACTCATCTGAACGATTTCTGTGCGGTCTGCAATGCCGACGAGGTCGTCCTCTTCGAACGCGCAACTTTCCTGGTCATCTCCCACGCCACTCATGCGACCCACCGAGACATCCATCGATTCGAGAAAATCAGTAACATCATCAAGCAGTTCAAGCTTAGCTGCAGCAAGACGCAGGCACAGTTCCAAGGCATGGAGGTGCGCAACTCCAACTTTACCGCCTTCATCGATTTCTTCACGACGAACACATACATCATGGTCATCATGTCTGACCAAAAGATCCGTAAGTGCCAACTCAGACCGTATCTGGACGAGTACGTGCTCTGCTCACACCGTGTTGTTCACTTTGCAGAGCCTGCTACTATCCACCTCAACATCAAGGCTGCGCGTCCAGTTTTTGAGAGCTATGTCCAGCAAACGAGCTAGGCTGGACCCAAGAATCGTGTTTGGTAATCGTGCCAATACGTCCTGATCGACTTATGACTCCACAGGCATATGTTCAAATCACTTGATAAATTTCTTCGTGTTATATCTACAGTTCGTATATACTTACCATTTTCCAGCTTTTTCATCCAAGCAAATAACTTAGTTGTCAAATAGGCTCACTCAGTCGTGAAGCCATACTGTTCACAATCGAGTGTCGCGTACAACACTGTCCGCAAGTCATCTTTGGACTCGTGGCGAGGAAGATCAATGCGGTTGAAACATGCGTGTCCCACCACATAGCCGTCGTTCACAAGTGGCACACCCTTCAAAGTGAAAGGACACAGCTTGCCATCGTAACTAGTCAAGGCACTGAAGCCCGCCAGCGGCACTCGAGAAGATCCGGTCGCGAATAACAGGAGACGACGCCGGTACTCATTTGGCATCTCGCGCACGATTTCCCAGAACCATTTCAGGGCCGAGTGTTCGTGCAGGTCGTCCGAGAACAACGTGTTATTCTCCCAGTCGTCGACGTCGATTTCATCCGATCCACAAAGGACGTGGTCAAACTCCTCTGGATCGAATACCATGAGCATTTCCTGCGGGATGACCTCGTAAATGCCGGTCAGAAGAGCGTACAATTGACTTTCAACGCTCTCGAAGATCATGTACTTGAACTTGCGCTCCAGGAACTCCATTTTGTTCTCGTCGTTCACCGCAATGTTGCGTCCGTCTGGAATGAGGTCGACAATTTCGAACTCAGTGGTTCCTGGACGCTGCTCCGAGATACTGAAATCAAGTCCAAGATGCTCCACACCATCGTTCTCGAGGATCCACATCATGCTCTTGTATGTCTCTGGGTCGAAGAATTCCATATCACTGAAACTCACTGGCACACCGAGGATGATCTTCAGCAAAGGAAGCGCCAAGTGGAAACCCGTTGCATAGCCCTCCATCAGAGCGCGTCCAAGCAGACGACCAGTGGCGAAGTAGTGCATGAGATGGTGTTCACCAACATCGCGATGCGAGTTGGGGTTGATATAGTACGTTTGCTCCGTGCGGTCAACACACACAAAGAGTCCAGTGGCTGGGTCGACGATCTTCTCAACGAACAGCGCGAACCACTCGCGGTGCAGGCCACCAGCATCAATACCGTTCTCTTCCAGAAAGTTGATGCGCATGACGGAGCGCATGTGTTCACGGTGGATGACTGCAAACGACGCAATGGATTCCTCGTACACCCGCTTACGGTTCACATTCAGACGCAAGTGGGCAACTTCAGCTGGAATGAGAAGCCCCGCCGAGCTGGTCACAAACTGGGCATATTTAGATGGGAAGTCGCGCTTGAACTGTGCCACGATATCCTTCTTCTGTGCGTCACTGAGAGGCGTCTGGACCGTCGGAAGACGAGTCGGATCAGCCGCAGCAGAGTCCACGAGGTCAAACTGAACACCCTCACAGGCATTGCGGAGGGACTTGGTCCGCTCAGCAGCAGTGCGAGGCTCGGACACGGCCTCCGAGACGCGAGGCGACGCCGGAAGAGTCTCCGTCGTGCTCAGACGCTCATCCTTATCCATCTCTTCGATCACAGACACGATGCGCTTCTTCTCCACTTGTAGCACGTATCCCTTTGTCAGAAGGGTCGAGCGAGCATCCGTTGCAAGAGTCGCGGGGCGACCGAAGCTTGCTCGGAACCAATACATGCGGCCTTCGACGTCGAGCTTGCGCTGCCATTCCTTGCGCATCCGAGCGCGTCGTTGTCTTCGCACGCGCGTGACCTCTTCTTCCTGCTTCCGCGCAGCCACACGCGCTTCCTGCTTCTGACGAAACGAGAGCAGCTGACGCAGACTGCGCTTGCGTTCTTGCTTCTTGTTGTCCTTGAGCTTGCGCGGGTCCGCCTCGCGTGTCGGGTCAATGATTTCGTCGCCACAGATCGTGCAGTACGTCGCGCGCTTGTAGTTGTCAAAGCCACATGCCGTGCAAACGTTAAAGCCACCCTGGGCCTGGCGCAGCGCCGCGTCCAGGCGGTGGTCTTCCGAGTCAAGCAGCGGCGAGCGCAACTGCATGAGCAGGCGGTGCCTCTGCTTGACACGCCTTAGCAGCACAAAGGGTCCGCAGACACAGATCATGCAGAGCAATACGGAGCCGACTATGAGCAGCGACTGCATGGTGGGGGGGTTCGATGCGCGTAATGCGAATGCGGTAGGGTTCGCTATGAGCTCAGCCGCGGATCTCTGCTGCCCCGGTCGTCTGGCGCCGTGCAGAGAGATGCAGATGAGAGGCAAATGCCGAGTGGTGACGGCGTGGGTCTTTGCGGCCGATGAGTCCCGGCTGACCTGCGACGCCGCCCATCTCCACAACGACTGACTGCTCAGTGTGTGGAAGAAAAAAAAAACGAAGAAGGAAAGTGGCCACCAGCTGGACACTAGTAGCACAAGTCCCAAAAGTGTGTGTTCGTCGATTGATTGTGCGTTTCTATGTAGGGGGTGAAGAATTGTGCTGTCACTTCAAAGTCTGTGTTCAGTGCTGGCTTGAAGTGGCCAGAGACTAGCCATGTGGCGGAACTGAACCGTGGAACTGCGAAACTAAAAAAAATCGAAGCTTGAATTTGTTGCCGTCGCTGGGCTTGAACCTACACCTGTCACGATCTTGGAGCCATGGAAAATCGCGATGGGAGAGACACAGAGCACCAAGACGAAGTCAAACCGAGAGGAGAGCAGAGTGCGTCACGGGAATGTCGCTTCAGCCGGTGGGTTCTTCAATCGCTGATGTCAAGGGGCATCCACTTCAACTCTAGCATCTGCTTGGCCGCCATGATGAACGTAGAACCCACTTCTGGACCAGGTCAGCTGCGCTTAGTCGTCAGTCGCACGGTGCGACTCACATCCGTCCACCCGTGGCTGAGGCACAACGTTACAGTACAGTACTCGTTTGTCGAACGGAACGTCCAGAATCGCCAGCAACTTGAGTGGACTGAGATGATAAAAACCAACACCGACTCATTATGTTCTTTGTTCTGTTATGCTTGTTGATGAAGAAAATAATGAATGCCAACGCCAGAAAGGCGAGGATCTGCATTTCAATTTCCCGCCGCTCCAGAGGAACGGTTCCGCTGGAAGTTCCTGCAGGCAGCAGCAAGAGCGTCCGAACTCCCTACGACTTCGAAGTATGGCCATGCGGGCGCCCGCGCCAGGTCCGTGTACGGCACTAGGATGCCAGAGTGCGCTGACTGGATGCGCAGGCTCCCAGTGGCGAGTGTGACGACGTGGGCAGTCAGTGGGGCGTGGCGGGTTGGCTGGTCCCTCGCGCCGCTCCACCTGCGTGGCGGTCCACTTGCATGTCGCCCATGACGCGCGCGGCGCGCCTCTTCGCATCCCCTTTGTCTCGTCTGTGAGTGTACTAAGCCCATCCGCCCGACTGTGCTCACATGCTCTAGGCCGTGGAGAAGCCGTACATCTCCGTGTCGAGCAATGCGTACAGCCCCTTCTTGAGGCACGCCTTGTTCACGTGGCGCGGCACGTCGAGCCGGTTGAAGCACGCATGGCTGCGCACGAAGCCCTCATCGATGAGGGGCATACCGACGAGCGTGAACGGGCACAGCCGCCCGTCGTAGCTCGTGAGGGAGCTGAAGCCTGACAAGGGTGCACGCGAAGAGCCCGTGGCGAACTGCAGCAGGCGTCGACGGTACTCGTTGGGCATCTCACGCACGAGCTCCCAGAACCACTGGCGTGTCGGGTGGTTCCACAGGTCAGGCGAGTACTTGGTATTGCGCTCCCAGTCGTCCACGTCAATCTCATCGGAGCCACTCAGCACGTAGTCGAGCTCCTCGGCGTCGAACAGCATCATCAGCTCTGCTGGCACCACCTCATAGAGACCCTGGAGGAATGCAAACATCTGGGAGGAAACGCTGTCGACGAGCAAGTACTGCAATTTCCTGTCCACGTACTCGCGCTTGTTGGCATCGGTGACATCAATATTGGCACCATTGGGCACGAGCTCAATCACGCGGGTCTTGCCCCCTGGAAGCTTCTCGACAACTGTGAAGTCGAGGCCGAGGGCGTCGACATCCTTGTTCTCAAGGAGCCACTTCAGACTCTTGGATGCCTCTGGGTCATAGTACTCGAGATCGCTGAATGTAACGGGAAGACCAAGCATGATCTTCAGCAGTGGTAGAGCCAAGTGAAACCCTGTTACGTTGCCTTCTAACAACGCGCGGCCCATCAATCGGCCAGCGGCAAGGAAGTGGATGAGGTGGTCTTCACCAAGAACTGCACGTGATTGCGGGTTCAGATAGAAGGTTTGATCTTGAGTGTCCACGCAAGTGAACACTCCAGACTCTGGCTTGACGAGCTCCTCGTTGAGCAATAGGAACCACTCACGGTATACTCCACCGGCATCAATGCCCTGCTCATCAACGAAGTCAACACGGATGGCGGCTCGGGCTTGTGTTGGTGTGAGCAAGGCAAGTGAACTGATCGAGTCGGTCAACAGTGAAGCACGGTGGATGTGGAAAACAGACACGAGATCGTCGCTGTCGATAAACAAACTCAGTGCACGCGTCACAAATTCGGCTAGCTTGGACGGGAAGTCCCGCTGGGCGTGCTCGACAAGTTGTCGGTACTCATGCTTGAGCTGAGGGTCAGCTACGAGATCTGGCTTTTCGGAGAAGAACGTCGTTGGATCCGATGTCTTCGGGTCTTCCGAGTGGACCACATGCCGGGCGTGGTCCTCGACAAGACGGCGCGCATGAGCATCAAGCCCCACGTCCTGTGTCCCCTCGACGAATTGGACATCAAGTTGAGTTCGCACGAAGCGGATGACATGGCCTGCATATTGACGGCAGCTGAGAGGTGCATTGTCTCGGTACCAGAACAGGTTGCCTTCGACGTCAACCTTCCGTGTCCACTCCTTGCGGCATCGCGCCCTTAGCTGACGACGGGCGTTGCCCAGAATCACCTCTCTGCCCATACGCTTCTTCTGTCGCTTGGTTAGTGTGCCGATGATTTGTCCACAAATGGAACAGAAGATGCTGCGGTGGAAGTTCTCAAAGCCACAGCCCGAGCACACAATAGTGCCGGCTTGAGCTTCACGCAGAGCGGCATCAAGCCGCCTACCAGCAGAGCTACAGTGGCAAAGAGCCGCAGTCAGTCCAGTGTTGTCCATTTCGTATTGCCATGATAAACCACACGCACTCAGGATTGAGAGGCGCATGCAGTTCGGCCCACTCGCGTTTCTGGCGCCGAAGCTGGAAATGACACGCGCAATTGGCAAGCACGAACACCACAAAGAGCCCAATGAGCAGCCGTTCCTCCGGCGACATGGCTGCTTTGAACTATGGTGATTCTGAAGTAGTGCGAGTCTCGAAGTGAAGGCGAGAGCGCGGACGAATGCTGGTGCGTGCATGTGGAGGGACCTCAAGAGCTCTGGTTGCGCAGACCATCACTCGGGCTCTCTCGTCATCAGGACCACTAGCATTGTAAGACACAAAAGTAACTGAATTGCCGGAGTTATAAAGCACAAGGAAAGACTTTTGCGGCCTGAGTTTTCGACTAATGCAACTGGAGATGCGCCTCCAGATGGGACGGCGACATGTCGACGAAAGCGCGATATGACTGGCGCCCAGGGGTGTT
>KE464224.1:0-18435 GCA_000387445.2 Pythium aphanidermatum DAOM BR444 | reverse complement strand
CAGGCGGCCAGTAGCAAAGTAGTACTTGAGATGGTCGTCTCCAACATCTTGACGTGAGTTGGGGTTGATGTGGTACGACTGGTCCACGCGATTGTGGCACACGAACAAATGCAGCGGTGAGTCAACCAACAACTGATTGACCAGCATGATCCACTCACGATGGACACCGCCAGCATCGACAGCACTTTCATCGAGGAAGTTAATGCGCATCACTGACTTGATGTGTTTTTCTTGTATGCAGCAGAGATGATCAACAGATTCTTCTAAAACGTAGTTGCGATGGAGCGACAGCTTCATGAACTCAATCTCTGCTGGAATGGCGTGTGTAGAAGTAGCGACAACGAAGTGAGCGTACTTGGATGGGAAGTCAAGCGCCGAGAGACGCACGATTTCGTTGCGACGGTCACGGTCCGAGTCAAACTCGTATCCTGTTGGAAATGAAGCTGCATTGGCTTCAAGTGCTTCAAGTAGAACCGGAGAATGCCCAGCAACCTCATGAAGTAGAAGATCGTGAATTGTCTCGATACCGTCGACTGCAGCATCCTTCCGGGGAGATTTGGGGAAGGTCGCAACAAATGCCGGGGCCAGATCATACTGATCTTCCACAGCAACTCTTGCCCATCGCATCTCTCCATCTTCATTGAGCACACGAGTCCATTCCTTGCGTTTCCTAGTAGCCAGCATTCACTCTCATCACGTTGTTCATGCACTCGTCCATCGCGCTTTCACTCACCGTGCTCGTAACTGGCGCGCGTTCATCCTCCTCGCAAGCGAAGGAGTCACTGCGCTGACTTCACCCGCACCATCCTCGCTTGTTCCAAGGTTTTCCCCACAAATGGTGCAATGCGCAAACCGCTTGAAGTTCTCAAACGAGCATGCCGTGCAAAGCGCATATCCTTCTTCTGCCTCTCGCGTCGCTGCGTCGATGCGATGTTCATGCGTATCTCTAGAAGCATCAAGTCGTTTAGTCCGATCTGCACGCCCTCCCGCCCAACCATGCGGCGCACTCACTCTTCCAAAAGCGGCGTGCGGTAGTCGAGCAACGTATCTCGCTTGCACCCGCGGGTCCAGACGACGATGAAGATGATGCAGAGCAGCAGCATCATCACGGCCTGGTACAGCAGCGCTGAGCTGTACATCGAGTTGGCGTCCGCGTCCGCCATCGTCTCCGTCCGCACGTCGCGTTCTGCCGGCGGCCGGCGGCTTCCACGCCCATCCCCGGTCGCTTCTTCCGGTCATGTGTCACACACATCACACTCGGCAGCGTAAACAGGAGTGATGGTCGAATCCACCAAAAACAACGAAATCCGACCTAGCCCTAATTCTGAGTCCCTCAGTTCATCGTGGATTTTATCTGTTCATCTCGACGCGGGTTCTCACGTCATGCGATGGTGAAGCCCTGGATGTCTGTGTCCAGGATGCCGTACATCACGGTCTTCATCTCGTCTCGAGTCGGGTACATGGGCAAGTCGAGTCGGTTGAAGCAGGCGTGGCTGCGAATGTACTGGGATTTGTGGTACGAGATGCCCTTGAGCATGAATGGGCAAATGCGACCGTCGTGGCTAGTCAGACCCTTGAACCCTGCGAGGGGTACGCGTGAGCAACCAGTCGCGAATTGCAGAAGACGTCTTCGGTATTCGTTGGGCATGTCCCGGACGATCTCCCAGAACCATCGGAGAACACGGGAGCCGACAAGGTTGGGGGAACACTGAGAATGTTTCTCCCATTCCGATACGTCGATGTCCTGTGAGCCGCACAATACGAAATCAAACTCTTCACAATCGAAAAGCATCAGGAGATGCTGCGGAACGACTTCATAGAAACCCTTGAGTAGAGCTTGCAGCTGGACTGAAACACTCTCAAAAAGCGTGTAGTGAAGTCGTCGTTCAAGGTACTTGTGCTTGTTCGAATCGGTAACATCAATGCTTTTGCCACCTGGAATGAGCTCCACAGTCCGAACAATGCCGTCACTTGCAGATTCAGTCATAGTGAAATCTAGTCCAAGCGACTGCACGCCATCATTTTCTAGTAGCCACATCAAGTTCTTGAATGCAACAGGATCCACCGACTCGAGATCATCAAATCCCACCGGAATCCCGAGGAATAGTTTCAGAAGTGGGGTGCAGAAGTGAAAACTCACGACATCTCCTACGAGTAGAGCCCGCCCGACTAGCCGCCCTGTGGCGTAGTAGTAGGCAAGATGGTCTGGGCCATTGTCTACTGCTGAGTTTGGATTCAGGTAGTACGTCTGGTCGACGTCGTTGGTACATCTGAATAAACCGACTGTTGGGTTCACTAGCATCTCTGATAGCAGCATAAACCATTCTCGATGGATGCCTCCAGCGTCGACTCCACTTTCTTCGAGAAATGTGATCCGAATCGCGGACTTGATGTGCTGGAGCTCAATGCAGGTGAGGTTATCCACGGATTCTTCGACGATAAAGTCTCGATGAAGCGAGATTTTAACAACTTCTCGATCCGCTGGCACGAGTTGAGCAGTTGAACTGACAACAAAGTGGGAGAACTTGGTCGGAAACTCCTTCTCAGCTAGCTGGAGAATATCCCGGTGCTCTTTCAGCAGGTCAGTTGATCTTCCGTCGGGAAAGATACTCGAATCAGCATTCGAGGCATCAAAAAATTCAAGTTTGGATGCTTGGATATCATCATTGAGACGTCGAACGATATGACTGCGCTGAGCCTTTTGAGAGTTTGTTTGGGTTTCAGTGTCCACGAGCCCGGTGGAGGGGAAACGCACAACATAGCCTCTCACGAGCGGACTCTTACTGGGAATGTTACTGGCACGATACCAAAACGCGTTGCCTTTCACGTCAAGCCTTCGACCCCATTCCTTTCTCCTTCTTCAAAGAGTATTTAGTCCTATGGCGCTCTTCACCACCCAACCGTATCACAACACGCTTTCCTACCTTGCTCGCTGCAAGCGTGTAGACGGTCTTACGTCACCGTAGAGCATATCGAACGTAAGCTTGAGGCGCTCGCCGCAAAGCGCACAATATCGCAGCCGTTTGAAGTTCGCAAACTCGCAGTAGGAACACCACTCAATGCCATCACTCGCATCACTACCAGACCACACCAGGCGTCAGTCATCCGTCATGCATGGCAAGTGCTCGGCATACGCACGTACCGTGTGGCAGCATCAATGCGATGCTCCGCAGTGTTCTCCCTGTTCAATTAGTGAGCGTTGTTCGTTAGGCATTCCTTCACCAGCCGACGCAGTCAGCAGTGCGTACTGGTTGAGCAACGCAGTGCGCAGTGCCTCTCGTCGGGCACGTCGCTCGCGCGCAGAGCTGCTTGTGTGGCGCATCTTGCGCCTGACCTTGCATATCCAGAGCGTGCATCCGACGTAGAGGAAGACGAGCAGCGCGATGAAGAGAACCAGGTTCTGGTCCATTGCGTTCGTCGGTGTCCGAGACTGTGTCGCTTCAAATGGCTCAGAGGTGAAGGCGGAGAAGAGTCCCACGCGCGCACACGAGACAGCGCGGCCGAGACTTCGGCAGCGACGGCCCCGTGATGAGACATCGACGGAGTGCCATCATCACCTGCCGTGCAACAGGGGCTGGGACGTTCCATGGGCTTCAGTCAGTCCACACAGTTACCTCTCTTTAATCGCTTTTCAATCCAACTCATAAAGCGTATGAACCCAAAACGATTAGCACACGCTGACAGTAAACCCAGGGGTCAAGCATTCTGCTGGTGTGATGGAAAGAGTCTTCTAATGAGCGGGTTGCAGTACTTCCACCCTCAAGACCTTAACCTTCAACCTCAAAAACTAAACTACACGCAACCTCAAATTCCATCTCTCTCATTTCAGTACATCATGTTTTCATCCAATAATCTTGTCACAAATCATTTGATTGGTTAAAATATGGAGTGTGTCTTTGCAGCGAAGAGCTCCGTCGTCGCTGGTCAATGCATCAGCAGTCCTCATGAGCGGCGCCATGCGGGACATCGTCGTGCTGGGCGGCGGCATCTCGGGACTGAGCCTCGCGTATTTCCTGCGCCAGTCGCTGCGTGCAACAGGCAGCTCAGCGCGTATCCGCGTGATTGAGGCATCGCAAGTCCCAGGAGGTTGGATCCAAACCGCCAACAAGGACGGCTTCCTGTTTGAAGAAGGCCCCCGTGGCTTTCGTCCGTCACGTAATGGGGCGGAGATGCTGCGACTCGTCGAGCAACTTCAGCTCAAGGACGAGATGCGTGCAGTGGATGCTGCAGCCAAGGCGCGTTACGTACTACGGAATGGCAGTGTAGAGGTGAGTTCTAGAGTCCGGAATATGGACTAAGAGCAAATGACCAACGAGGCGCTTGCGCGAAGAAACTCCCCATGACTGTCAAGGAAATCCTCTCGTGGCCACTCACTCCAGCAGTTGCGTTGGCGGGTATTCATGAGGTCTTCACCAGTCGTGGTCAGGTATGAGGTCGCAGTTCAGTGCCTGTTGAGCTATTCGTCTCACAGAGGATGGGCATAGAGTGATGACGAGACCATCTACGATTTTATGTCGCGGCGCTTCAGTCCTGTTGTCGCTGAGCGCTTGCTCGATCCCGTGGCATCTGGTATCTTCGGTGGCGATATCCGTAATCTGTCGGTGCGCTCGTGCTTTCAAATGCTTTGGGATCTCGAGCAACAGCACGGCTCCGTTGTGCGGGGAATGTTGTTTGGCAAGAGCGTGAAGAACGACAAGTTGCTAGACGGTTCGACGAAATCAGACTTCATTTGTAGCCATGAGAGTTCTGTTAGTGTCAGCTTCAAGGACGGCATGGCCACACTCATCAAGGCACTCAACAAGTCTGTCACGGTACGAAAGCATGACAATGCTGGTTCAGTAGGCATTCAAACTGATCTGACTGTGAACAATTGCGTAGGAGGATAATGAGTCTGACGTGCTGCTCAACACGCAAGTCGAACGCATCGACGTGCGTAAGAACAGCGGGAACTTTTTCGAGATCACGACGAAGGACACGATTTCAGGCGAGTCCCGTAGCCAAACCATTGGCGCGACGCACGTTTTCTCAACGCTGCCAGCATTCCGACTCGCACCACTTGTGCAAGACGCTCTTCCAGATCTAGCAAATGCATTGCAATCGATCAAGTTCGTCCCCATGGCGACTGTGCATGTCGGCTACCAGGATGCCGTGCTGAAGAGCGATGGCTTCGGCTATCTTATCCCTTCGTGCGAAAAGGAACGCGTCCTTGGAGCCGTCTTTGACTCCAACTCGTTCCCAACGCAAAACGCCTCTCCACTCCAAACGCGAGTCAGTGTCATGGCCGGTGGCGCCCACTTCCCCCAGATCGCATCGATGTCGGAGAGCGAGCTCGAGACACTGGCGCTGGATGCTGTCCAGCGTCACTTGCACATCCATCAGACGCCTGATTTTGTGCGCAGCCTCGTGCTTCCGAACGCAATCCCTCAGTACCATGTCGGATTCCAGAGGACGTTGGAGCGCATTGAGGCCAGTCTTGCCCCTGGAATGCAGCTCGGTGGGAACAGCTTCTACGGTGTCGGTCTGGCGGATTGCGTCACGCGATCGAAGCAGCTTGCTCTCGACTTCGCCAAACAGATCGGACAGTAACGAAGGCGAAATGCACCATGTTGACACTCGCTATTTATACGGAGCACTGGACACGCTAGTCACTCGACTGCACGGAGCAATAACCGACCGTTTGTTGTGTGTGAGCAGGCGCGAGATCAAGAGCTCGTGAACGCCGGGCAAGATCGACCCACGGTCTACGTGACTTCGATGTCTCGCGCGGCGCCCTCACGGGCACTTGACGCAGTGTACGGTACGAAACTACAGAGAGGTCGAGTTGTGGTGAGGATCGGCTGACATGACCTGGTTTGCTCAGATCCGGTGTACGCTGTCTCACACTCTGGCGGCTCATTCCGAAAGGGGGCGTACAGGCCCTCGGGTGTATCCACAGCCACAACTAGAGCCCAGCCAAGTAATAACAACCCGACCGAAGGCTATGCCTCCGTTAGCGGACCTGAGCGTGCCAAGTTCTTCCAGCGGCCGATCCTTCCGTATCTTCAGGCTGATCCACCGGAAGTGCTGCTTGCACCTGTGCCGATGCCATCACACATGAAGAAGCGACTGCAGGATGAAGATATCACCGGACCAACGCGCACGGTAGGTGTGCAAACGATGTACAGAGACTCGGAGGCGCAGACCGATCCCTACACTCCCGATTACACAGTCAAGAAAAGCCTCACGGGACAAACGGATGTTGTGCCGCCTGAAATTCTCTCTCTGCTACATCTCCGCCACAATGCTGGACTGCCTGCGGGGAAGGCCGAGATCGAATTGATCGAACGAAATCGAAAGAAGAAGGCGTTTGAGGCGTCACTGCCCCCGATGACGGATGAAGCGAGTTTCTTGTTACGTAAGAGCATGATGGAGACACAGGAGATGCGCGAGTGGGCATACCGAGAAGCTGAGATTGACGCATTACACGAGCAGCGTATCGCGTTATTACAGCAGGCTCTGCAAGAGAGAGATCGAGAGAACGAGTTTTTGGCGGAGCAACGCGTTGAAGTGCTACGGCAGCGACTTCTTCACGATAAGGAAAACACCATGGAGAAGATCCAACAAGAACGAGTGGAGGCACTGCGCAAACTCACGAAGAAGCGTCAGCACAGCCACTTGACATCGCCCAAGCGGGATCTCAAGAGAGATATCATCGGGGAGTACTCCGATTTTGCGTCGCGTGTGTATGCACCAGTCGCACGCAGAGGAAAGTCTGGCAAGGCGGACATTCTTGAGGTAGGCATCGAAAAAGACCAGTTCCAGCAGCTAGAAGTATTGAGAGAGTTCGAAGCGACGATACCAAGCAAAATGCTCTTGTCCACGAAGCAAAAGCCAGTGGAGAAGGTCGTCAAGACGGCAAAGGAACGCAAGCAAGCAGCAATAGAAGCTCATTTGCTCAAGATGGAGTCAATCATCAAGAAGAATAAGGAGCAGCAGGAGGAATCGAGTTCATCTGCAGTCCAGTCAACAAACAGCACACTTGCGGGTCGGAAGCGCGCCCAACAGCAACAACAGCAAATGCTGCTCACGCGACCACCGACGCCTGACTACGCTATGCAGACAACAGACGTCGACGAGCGGCGCGAGGATGCCGTGCGGTTACTGCAGAAGTTGATCCGCGGTCGTGCCGTACAGAATATGATGTTCGAGGGCAAAGAGCGGCGGGCCGAGTTGATCGCGGAGCTACGAGCGAGCGATGAGGCCGCGCTTGCGGCGGCGGGAGTGCCCGACATGAGCAACGATGACGACGAGCGGGTCGTGCAGTCCACAGTGCAGAAGGCGGAAGGAGAAGTCATCTCGGAGATGCTCGACTTCCTGTACAAGGAACTCGATCGATCGAAAGAGATTGCCAAGCAGAAGGCATTCGTGGACGCCGCCGCCGAGCAACGACGCCGACGGGAAGTCGAAGAAGGCGGACGGCGCCAAGCAGAAGAGATGCTGCGCGACCGCAACGACGAGGTCTTCCGACGCATCGAGCGTGTGTATCAAGAGACAGCGGCGGACTGGATCGACGACCTGATCGCCGACGTGCTGCAGGAGCAGGCGCATGTGAGCGCCATGCGGGAGCTGCACGTGCTGACAGCAGCATTGGGTCCGATGATGACGACACTCGAGGCCCGCGGCAACGCCGACGAGGTCGTAGTGAAGGAGCTGGTGGCGTCGTTCCTACTGCCGCACGTACAGCGACAGCATGTGCGAGAGCAGCTGCAGCAAGAGGAGCAGAAGTACGTCACAGCGGCGCATGCCATGCTCACAGAGATGGTGGGGCGAGTCAAGGAGGCTGAGCAATAGCTATTAGCCAATCAGAGAGGGACAAGATGGGTATTTTATCCAATGAATGGGAGATGACCAAGGAGGCACAGTGAAGTACTTGTTACTAGACCTCGTTGAAGTGGCTAAATGGCATTCATTGCCTTGGACAATGAACATTATCAGCATCTGTGCATTGTGTATTGTCGTCCTACTTGCCTCCTGGTAAGCTCCCTCCACCTGCAGACTTGAGGAAAGCGTCCAGGTGTTGACCTTGGTACTTGAGGAAATCGAGCTCTTCCTTGAACTTCTTGTCCTGGAGCGCCTTCCGTTCCGTCGCTCGCTTTTCGATGAGCTCGAGCTTGTTGGTGAGCTCGAGCACTTTGCTCTCGTGCTCTTGTTTCTCTTTCTGTAGCTGTTCGATCCGCTCCTGTAAGTCGCCCATGCCTTCTTCGGCTTGCAGCTGCTTGCGGATCCCAAACGTAATGCTGCTCTCATACAAAGTCTTGTATGCGTCCGTGGTCAGTCGGATCTCGTCTCGCACGCGTAGCAATAAGAGCCCGCGTTCCGGACTGTTGATGGCCACTTCGCGAATGAGTTCATCGAAGCACTGGCGATAAATGTCCTCTCGAACGGCACAAATGCCATTCTCCCGAGCCTGCCGCTTCATGAGTTTTGCATCCATTTCCTCTTGCAACTTGATCACATCGAACCGCGTGGACGGCGTAGGCGACGCGTACCTCATCCAGTATCCCAAGTCCTCTTCGCGCCACATCCTACTCAGGCCACGTCACAACGGCGCCCACATAGCGCATTGAAACAGATTGTACGCACTGGGGTGGGAGAATCGCATTGAGAATGTCTTCAATTCGAGCAATCGATTCTTTTTCAGTCGTGGACGCCGCTCCGCTCGCTGATGATGGGGGCTTTCGGCTCGGATCGACGGTCTCTCCCGTGAAGATCGGATCGCCATACAGGACGAGTGACTCGGGCGGCGTTGGGGACGACATCACGGCGTAGCTCGCTTTCTTCCAGCTCTGTGACCACAGTTTAAGGCACTCACAACGCGCATGCGAACCTGGGCAGTCGCGACCTTTCAAATCGGTACAGAGGGAACATTCATATTGTGGTGCCTACTCATTTCCTCTGCCATGACGCGTGTCTCGCTTCTTCGGCCAGCGCTTCAGCTCGCGCAATTCTCTCTTGTCGTAGTCGTTCGTTCTCCTCCTTAGCGAGTGTCACCGGGTCCTTATACGAAGCACCTTCTCCGCTGAGCTTACTCTTCCACTTGGTGCTTGTTTCCATGCGATTGGCTTCAAACGTTGAAAACTGCTCGGTCTTCATTGGAGGTTTGCTCTCTGTGGATGCGTTCCACGGAGTCTTGGCGCGAAGGTTCGGATGGTTGGGGAGCTCTTCTGTACGCTTGCTGTAGCCTTTCATCATTCGATCGTCACCAAAGCTTTCGCCCATGTACTCATCCTTCAGAGAAACCTCGAGAATGCCCATGTTGAAGCGATTTGTTTTCGGTTTGATCGACGGGCACTTCTTCGGAAGCTTCTCGGCGCGAAAGTTGTACACGTACATGTTCGTGCGGTTGCGCTAAAACATACAGAGCCATCAGACACCGTGGACGCTGGCCACAACTCGAATCACACACCTCGGCGTTGACGTTGGTCCTGTGGTAGCATTTGCCCGTCATTTGCATGTTGTCATAATTGGACGTTGATTGGTTCCAGGGCGGCGTCTCTCCCGAGAGGATTCGCGACTTGAGAGATTCGCCAACCTGTTGCTTAGCGTATGCTTTATCTGCTGGCGTATCATTACTACTGAAGACACGTTCCTCGAAGGAATAGTTGACTGGAGCTCCATTGCCACCAATCTGCTTCCGGGCGACGAGGGCTTGCGGCTTCGACGTGGGTGTCGTCATTACCTCCTTCAGGCGATTCGTATAGTTAAAAAATCCTGCTTGCTGAAGAGGTGACAACGAGAGTCATTGTGATTGTGCAGCATGAGACTCATTAGGCATCAGGTTCCGACGACGAATGTTGGATATCATGCAGCATAAGTCGCACTCTGTCAATTACCGAAAATAGGCAGCTAAGAAAGGATGATATCGGGATTTGGCTGGCTCAAATGCATTCACGATGACTCCTTGGCATTCTTGCGCTCAGCCTGAAGCTGACGACAAAGACTTTCGAGCTTCTTGATCTTCTCGCGCAACTTTGCCGACTCTTCACTAGCCTTCACCTTCTCCTGAATAGCTTCGATGGCCCCACGATCATACTCATCGCACTTCTTTCGGAGAGCCGTGTTCTCTTTCTCCAATTTCTTTGTCTGTTTACCCATCTACGACCAAGCGAGCCAGAAGTGAGCGTTATCAGCTGATTCAATTGTCAAATCCTAAACTCCTTACCTTGTCCATTTCCGATCGAAACGTCGCGAACATTTCATTGCTCTTGGTTAGTGTTTCCTGAACAACATTGAACTTGTCTGAGTACGCGTTCAATTGTGCCTGTATCGGTTGCATTCATTAGTAACTTGCCGACAGAAAGCGGGATCGAAATATCAAACCTGCAGTTGAATTTCGCGTTCCGCGAATTCTTTTGCCTTTTCAAGTGTTAACTTGGTCTTTTCAGCTTCCCTTGAGGTCAACTCCAGCTGGTGTTGAAGTTTTGCTTCAGCAAGCTGGATCGTGAGATCCTTAGCTTCAAGTTGTTTTTTGAAGTGCTCCTCGCGAGCGGCATACTGCTCGAGGAATCCCTTCAGCTTTTGTTGAAGACTGAATACATCGCTGTTAGATTCCAGGCGAAAAGGAACAAAAAGACAAACGTACTTTTCATTCTCCTTGAGAGAAGCAACGTAGTCTTGGCTTTGTTGATCCATCTTGGCGCTGACTTCTTCAATGGTTTTCTGAAATTGTGCCGATAGCTCGCGTCTATTACGTACGAATCAAAGAAACTGGATGAGACACAAACTACCCATCCTTCGCAGTATTTACTCCGTACCTCTTTTTGTCCTCTTCATCAGCGATGCGTCGACTCTCACTCTACATGTCTTGTTAAACGACGCATGGTGAGACCAATAAACGCACTTCACCACATACCACAATCAGCTTATTCTGCTTTTGCAGTTCACGACACAGCTGCTCGAGTTTACTCTTCGACGTGTTGACTTTGCTCAGTTCGGTCGCAACTGGACAAAGCCACTCACAAGTATCAGCGGCTGTCGTGGCCTGGACCACAACTTTCGACTCACCAGCGCTCTTTCGTTGCTTCAGAACGATGCAGCGTGAGTTGATTTCATTGATTTTCTTCTGTAGCAGCCCCATGTCTTCACTCTACACCTCACTCAATGAGATCACGTCTTCCACTCACATAAACACGTGCACATACCGTCTTCTTGATTTGCGCCGCCAGGCGCTCCGTCTTCTCTTCCGCCGTGAGCGCTGCATTATCCAGCACCTCCTGCATGCTCGTCAGCACGCTCTGTGGCAGTGAGTCGTCCATGTAGATCCCCGAGAGATCGATGGGCAACTCCAACTTGTCGTCGCCGCCTACTTCAATCTCCGCGATCTTGCTCGCCAGTAATTCTCGCAGCTTGTCTTCCCCGCCGCTGCCGCCCTGCGCGTTTCCCTGAGCGCCCCCCTTGCGCACAGCGTGATGGTGTTTGTGTTGGTGCGCGTGGCCGCACTCAGCGCCGCACGATCCCCCCGTCTTGGCCGCTGATTGCACGTGCGGGGATGTGGCCCCAGGCGCCGTGGGCGACGGGCGCTTGTTCTTGCTCTTGTGCTTGAGGCTCTTGGGCGCGTGCTGCGCCTGCTTGAGCTCCAGAGCCGCGTCCAGAGGCGTCGTCGTCGCCATGTTTCCCTTCGAGGTGTCGCTTTGGTGGTGCACCCTCCCAATCGAGCAGTTCGACGGAAACTTGGAGTGATATACTGCGATACCTTTATTATGAGATGATAGCAATCGCTATCGGATAACAGAGGATAATCGACTTCAACGAGCCATGGCGGTCACCATCGCCGCCATGGCACGCAACACTTGGAGCGTGTGCTGCTGCTTCAACGCAGACACGAGCTCATGGCAGCGCGCGGTACCAGCATGCTGTGCGAGCCATTCTCTTGCTAAGCAAGCGGCTTCAGGCTCAGCAGAAGCGGCCAGATCGGCTTTGTTGCCGATGAAGAGAAGTGGAATGGATGAGTCATTCGTATCCGACGAGACGAGAGCTTGGTAGCCAACAGCTACTTGCCATGACGGTGGGGATGAGACGTCGTACACGAGCATCGCACCGTCAATACCGCGCAGATATGTGTCGTAGATGCGATTGCCAGAGTACACTCGATGCGGTACGTCCCACAGCTGATGCAGCGCAGACCAAAGAGCCGACATCAGACTGGGTATTGGAATGCCCGGACATGCACGTTACCTCAACGAGAATGGGTTGACGACCGTCCAAGCGCACCAACTTGGCACCGATTTCAACTGTCATCAGTGCTCCCATGAGCACCTACGTTATGCTGTGAGGTGGCTACCGTAGTACTTACGCTATCACACGTACCAGAAGTTGATGGCTCATACTCTGATCCCAGTGGTTGATCCAGCAGTCGTCGGAAAAGTGTCGTCTTCCCAGCGCGTGACGCGCCAAGGATCAACACCTTGTACCGCCTTGCGCTCGCGTCGTCATACACAATGTGACGAAGTCGTGGACGGCACAGCGCTACAGAACACCAACCCTTACTTTATCAGCCGCTCAGGTGAAGGAAAAAGAGTAGCGCACGAGCGGCATGACGCACCGCCCACCCCATTGCCCATGTTGCCAATAGCGGCATGTCTTCTCGTACTCCATAAATTCCACATTTAGTGCGCCTATCTATGGATTCACCCGATTAGTCCATATTCTAAGACTCCATCTGTGCGACGAGACGTCTCCGCCGTCGGAGAAGAAGTACGCACGCCGAAGAACTGGCGATGGACCGGGCGGCAGATCCCAATATCCCCGACGCCTCGCAAGCCACCGCTGTGCGCACGCAATGGACTACGTGAACACCTTCAAGCTCGTATCGGGCGGCGTGATCTGGCTGCAAGCCATCATCGGCGGCTTTGCGCCGCTGCTAATCAAAGACCGTGTCAGCCTCGTCGTCACGAGCATACTCAACATGTTTGCGGGTGGAATCTTCCTCGCCGGTTCGTGCCTTCACTTGCTACCAGATGCGCAACAAAATCAGGCTCTCGCTGCAGCTGGGTGCTTTGGTGAGGGCAAGTGTCTTCAGTTGGCATATTTCTTCTACGCCGTTGGCTTCCTCATGGTCATGATGCTGGAAGTGTTTGCGCACGCTATTCAGCGGAGGTTCGGTGAGAAGACTGACAACGTGAACGAGCACACTCCACTTATACTGAACACAGTGAGTAACTCACAAGTAAAACCAAGCCTGGATGAAGCAGTGATATTGGACAAGCCTCGCGCATCTCATGTGAACGGAACTGGTCACTCCCACAATGGATACGCGACGAATCACACCCACGACTCAATTCCACCGACCCATCAAGAGGTTCGGTATGGATTAAGTGGACTGCGCGATCCAGTGAATGGTCTACCGGCTGATGGAGATGTCTGCGTGGACATGGAAGTTACTCATGCCCATATCCACGGAATCATGGACGCAAATCCAGCCCTCGCGTTCATCGTGTTTGCCGCATTGTCTTTCCACTCAGTCATGGAAGGTATGGGTGTTGGCGCTTCGAACGGTGCTGCATGGGACATCCTCATCGCGATTCTCGCCCACAAGGCGCTGGCTGCTTTTGCGTTGGCCCTCGAGCTTATGCACCACAACGTACCACGGAAACGCCTCATCTCAACGATTGCAATTTTTTCAGCCATGTCACCACTCGGCATTTTCCTGGGCTGGCTTATGGTCGATAGTTCCCAGGAGACGGCAGCCAGCGGGATCTGTTCCGCGATGGCAGGAGGGACGTTCCTCTTTGTCGCCGTTATGGAGACTATTCCCCAGGAGCTTCAAAACCAGAGGTATCTCTTCACAAAGTGCTCAGCGCTTCTGTTCGGCTTCTTCTCCATGGGCATCCTGTCCATCTGGACTTGAACACTAAGGAAAGATCAGAACGTCATTCGCCATGCAGTCGGAATGAACCTCATCAACTTGCTCTATTCGTGTTGACGTGGTTTGTGCGCTTGCGCTACTCTCGATAGCTTTTGACGTACATAGTTATAGCAGTACTGTTACCGGTTGCCGGTTGTGGGCTGTCGGCCGTGGGCACTGGCGTCGGTCCCGCCGTCTGATGCCCGTCGTCTCTCCGTCTCTCTGTCTCTTCGTTGCGTCTTCTACTTGACTCGTTGTCTTGGTGCCGTCCTTCGTAGTCCACCGCTCTGCGCCGCGCGTCACATGAGAGGTCAAGTGAGTTCAAGAGTGAGGATGTTGACTACCGTGTTCCCCTCGATCCGAGATATGGCTGGTATGCTGAATCCCAGGATCCCTGTATTACAGGATCACAGTACGCAGGGACCAGAGTGCCACTTGCCTCCCTCTTGGTCTTGGTCTAGTAGTCTTGGTTTGAGGCGAAGCGACCACAGAGAGCCCTAGCCCTGCTGAGCTGGATACTTTCTAAAATATCTGGATCTTATCTCATTCGAACCAGATTTTCCGCCGTTGCCAGCGCCCCACACCACGCTACCATTGGCCCAAACACCAACGCTTCCACACGCCCATTGGCTACAACTAACCACGAACACGCACATACCAAGACCAACATCTTCCACCCCCCTGACTCCCCATCAACATGAGCAAAACATCCAAGACACCCACAGACCGAGAGAACGATCGCTTCCAGCCCTCGACAAGCAGCATCCGCAGGCAGCATCACCCATCACCGCCCTGGACGCCGCCAACAACACCATGGACAACACGCACGCCACGCACGTCGACCGTGCAGACCGCTTCCTTTCCTCGCCAGGATCCCTCGCCGCTGACATGCACGCCACGCTCCACCGCTTCAACATGGACCGCGTCGTCGCGTTCAAGCGCATTGTAGCTGCCATTGGCCACGTTCAGCATGCGCGCTCAGCCGCGCCAATGACGTCACCTGCAATGCCAAAGACAGCGACGTCAACAACGCCACTCGCGCACCAGCGCATGGCGCACAATCAGCCCGACCAGCTCCTGAGAGCTATACTCCACCAGTGCGCCTACACACAAGACCTCTGGCGCATTCAGGTGTCGCTGCTTCGTGAGGAACTACTCGCGGCGGTCCACTACGTGCAAAAGGCCAAAGAAGAGAAGAAGGTCATGGCCCAACACATTGACCGCCTACAGGCAGAGCTCGACACTCTCAAACAAGACCGCGAGTTCGACCACAAAATCAACCAGCACAGACTCAATCTGGTCAATTTCATCTACAACCAGCTTCCGAAAACGAGCCACACAAGCCACACGAACCACGCCGAGAGCATTCCACTTGATCATGTACCAACACAACAACAGCCCACTCAACAACTGGATGGCCGAGACGAGCATGACCAGATCTACGCCATGGAACCAGACCTGGAGCCTGACTATGACCATGAGCTGATGCTGGAGCCTGATCATGGTCTTGATGCTGAGCAGGCGATGCTCACCAACCACGATGACTGCGACACCACGATCAACGAGCACAGACACGCCCTGGCCAGCGTCATCTTCAGCCAGCGTCCCGATGTGAACTCTAACCGCGTCCATCATGACTGTGCTGATCCCTGTCTGGCCGATATACCGACTTCTCTCAATCGCCAAGCATTGGAAGACCACGTCGAGGAAGAAGCGCCGTTGCTCTCATTATCAGAGTTGATGGCCGTTGATATTGATGCCTCGTCACTTGGAGAGGAGAAAGAACCGTTGTCCTCCGCCTCGGAGTTCATCTTCATTGACACCCCGTCAAGTGTGGAGGAGGAAGAAACGTCGAAGGCACCATCATCATCATCATTAGCAGGAGCAGGAGCAGCACCATCATCCTCCTCCTCAGGTTTCAGCCTCATTGACGTATCGTTACTAGTGGAGGAAGATGAACACGATTACGAGAGCCAACCTTTCGCGCATGATAGCGGATATGATGAGACCGATGGTGAAGATTGCGACGACAACGACGGTTCCGCCGCTGATTCGGCCGATGCATACGCGTGGACCACCGACACTTCAGACGCGAGCTGCTGTGATGATCAGAATAGCAATCACGGTTATGAAGCGGACATCGAACAGCAGCCACTTGCCGCCGTACTTGGCCTCTCGCCGCGCTCCTCCACTCAAGGAGAAGGGCGGCAGGAAGAACCGTATGATGCGCATGATACCGATGATACCTACGATACGCCCACACATATGTGCGCTCTTTCTCCAGCGACTCACGCCATGGACACCCGGCCAGCAGTTGATGACCAAGTTGAACACGAGCTTCCGCAGCAAAACCTAACGACAACCGTCGTCGATGATGAAGTCATAACGATCAACTTCGACAAGCGTTCATGGCGCAATGTCACCGGCCGTCGACCTAGCCGCACACTCGCTCTTCGTCTGCGCCAACTTTCCCATGTGGGATATTCATCAGACAAAGACGAAGCCGTCCAAGAGGACGAAGTGTCCGCCTCAAGAGCTGCATATCATTTCGTCTGTCGTTCCTCCCGTCGATCGCGTCGATTTCCACGCGGTTCTCCATCCCAACTTCCACACACCCCAGAAAGCACCGTCGATATCCCTATCCAACGCCGTGTTCATTTTGTAGACGACTCCACGGACGACACAGAAGAATGGGACGAACCACATGAACAGTATGTGCAAGACCGCAAGCTCGAACTCAAAAGCGACCTCGAACTCAACCTCGAAATCGAACTCAAACTCGCACAGGCCCTGGCCAAGGCCGAGGCCATCAAACTCGACCTCAAACTCAACCACGAAATCGAACTCAAACTCGCAGAGGCCCAGGCCCAGGCCCAGGCCCAGGGCGACGGCCTGGCCCTCACTAACGTGCCGTTTCACCACAACGTCGAGTCGTCCGAGATCAACAATACGAGTCTCGGTCTCAGTCTCAGTCTCCGTCCAAGTGCAAGTCCGTCCACGGAACACCACGGAAGCGTGTGCACCAGCCAGCCAGCGAGCGCGGCTCCCTCATCACGGGGTCGCGAGCTGCTGGCAGATGCTACGCGCGACTGCGGAGATCCATCCGGACACGCCCTCATCACGGCGTGTAGGTCAACACACTGGACTGCCAGTGCCAGTGCCAGAGATCGAGCCACACCAAGCGAGTTGCTCCCTCATCACGGAGCAGAGCTTGTGTGCATCGACGACCGGCATGTCACTTTGCGGCGCAACCGGCCTGTGCCCTCATTACGGCACAGAACGGGAGCTCGCAAAGCGGCCCGAGACTCTCGGACAACTCCAACTTCTCACGACAAAATTGATACGACCCAGTCGTGGAGGTGGGGCACA
Source organism: Pythium aphanidermatum DAOM BR444 (assembly GCA_000387445.2). Taxonomy (NCBI): domain Eukaryota; phylum Oomycota; class Peronosporomycetes; order Pythiales; family Pythiaceae; genus Pythium; species Pythium aphanidermatum. The sequence continues at coordinate 1,184 of KE464224.1, read as the reverse complement.
ACCCGCCAGACTCGCCAGAACGTGAGCGATGTGGAGATCAGACGCAACGACCACGAACATACATATTCTCGTACAACGTAGGACCGAACCCACGATATCGGTGATCCATGAATGCATGAATCCATACTGTACTGTACATCCATGAATGCATCCACAATCGGCAGCAACGTCGAGATCACATCCAAAACAAAAAAGCGGAGTAATTTCATTCCAAAAACAGAGTAAAAAATGGCTGGAAAAACCAAAGAACTGGTTGAATGCGAGAATGAACCGGTGGCGGATTCGTCGAGTGGCCCCAGCAACAACACTGACGGACACATACTTCTGCCATGCTATACCATCGCCACACAACAACTGGTACCAAGTACGGAGGCTCGGATCAGTAAACGAGCTACCACAAAAAAACAGTCAATAAATCACCTGGACCTCGATCATGGAAAACAACGCCCACAGGAATAATCAAGCGACGTCGCTTCAACAGCGCTGACACCGTATTCGCTGACGGCGTATTCACACCGGGGAATAACTTGATACCAAAGAAAGCAGAGCGATGCAGCTACCAGTCATCCGCCACTGCTCACGTAGCCGACAGTGGGCTCGGACTTGGAGCGTGGCTGCTCATACAAACTCCGTGGCATCCGCAAACTGCCACGTCACAAACATCAAGCCCACAAGCCACCCATGAATCGGACGCCTGACGCCCAAGTAGCTCCAGCCGCTTCACGCTAGCCGCTTCACGCGCCCACGCTCTCGCGGCCATACGCCGCACTCCACACGCCTGCGGTCTCGACTGGTCTTCTCGTCGCTCGGGTCCGTCCGTCACTGCACGAGCAGGTGGCTGGAAGCTTCGCTGGGCGCTTCCCCTCTTGCGCCTCGATTCACTTCTGCTGGAAGAAAGGCGACTTCAACCAGGGGACACCCCCTGACCCGTGTTGGTGGGTACGCTATTGCATGTCAGAGGTACAGAGGTACATCCGAGTGCCCACTTTGGCGCGAAGACAACTGCAGCATCATGGCTTGGCCGAGCCAGTCCGAGTCAGACGACGATACGCTCGAGAGTGGCGTGGCGTGGCTCCAGAGTGACTCGCACCACTTGCGTGAGAGGCGGTGGCTGCGTGCAGTGGGAGGGCAGAGAGAAGCACAGGCAGGAGATCTGTCGATGGGTGAGGATGAGGACACGCCGC
>KE464223.1:0-23623 GCA_000387445.2 Pythium aphanidermatum DAOM BR444 | reverse complement strand
GGCACTCTCGTTCTCCATCTCCTAGGCTATTTTGTATGAGCACGAACGAACGTCCTAGAGTGATGGGAGCAATAAATAGGTTTCATTACTAGTAGTCTACACGGCTCAACGGCCTAAGGGTTCAGGATCTGGTGGAGACGTACGACCCCAGCGAGGATGGCGCGTCGAACTCTCCTGAAGAAGGCACGAGTCGTGGACTCGAACCCGCCGCTCGTGTCAGCACTTCGTCAAATGAGCGACACCACCACGTCTCCGTACGGTACTTGATTGAGCCTAGGCAGCCGAACGAACGCTCGTTCGCGCGGAAGGCGTGCATGTGGACATGGTCGATGCTGTTGAATGGCGGCTTGTGGAAGGCGAACTTGCATTCAACAGATTGACCGGGGGCCGCGGGGCCGTGCTCTCGTACAAGCACGAGCTCCGCGACCTCCCGCATCCGCACAAGCAGATCGGCGTGCTCTTGTGTCAGCATGTTGATGTTTCGAATGTGGCAGCGAGGCACCACGAGCACGTGCGACTCGACCACTGGGTTCAGCGGCTTGAAGACCGCAATCTCGTCATCTTCGTACACAAAATCGGCGTCTCCCGTCCGCAGAATCTCACAAAAGCGGCAGCACACGACGCTACCATCGCGTCCATACTTGACTCCCTTGCGTGCCATCGACATCGTCGACGCCGACTTGGTCTCTAATCCTTGGGACGACGTCGTCGTCGACGATCCCACCGATGAGGCCGACGTGCGGCGCTCCCCCGACGGTGACATGCTGCCCAGTTCCTTCTTCTTCGGCACAGGACTGTCTTCGCTCGTGCGTGGCATCTCTTCCTCGTCGCTCCTGCTGTCGCTGTCGCTCGCTCGCTCGCCCTCGCACGGGCGCTTGAGCCCGAGGCGCCGCCTCAGCCCGCGGCCCGTGGGCTTGTCGTCGTCGTCCTGCATCGCGCGCTTGCCGAAGCCTCGCAGCGCCATGATCTCTCTCTCTCTCTCGGTGTCCTGGCGGATCGCGTTCTGCGTGGCGTTTTGCCGAAATAGCCGACCAGCATACACCCGCCCACCAGTTGCGCCCGTGAGAACAGCCTCCTCCCTGCTCAAACGGGAGACCTTCCCCCTTTGTGAACAGGAACAGCAGGGGTTGTGTGTCTGTGTGTAGGGGGTGACTGACTCCACAACGACGTTGGCTCAAGGTTGAGTATCGGTCCCGAACCCTAACCGGAACTTCGTGCAACACGCGGCTGAGTGAGACAGGGACACCGAGGACCCCAACTCACTAAGCTGTCATTTCGAAACGAGGAGTGAACGGTAAAGGCAATAGGTTGCTGGTTGAGGACCTCTTGGTTCTAAGAAGCGCATAAGGGGAGGACGCTCTCTGCAACTGGTACAGTGTACCTGACTAAACCACCAACACACCACGGTTTAGTTTTTCAAGAATACAGCAATGATTTCGCTCGGTACACCAGGCGGAATCGCAGTCGCTTGAAGCAATACCACATCGTCGATGGCTTTCCATCCGTAAAAGAAATGCAACCTGGCAAGTCCATCCGACATTCATACTGTAGGTCTGTTTATCCAGAGTCATGGTCTGCTTTGCCTTCTTCAGCCAGCTGCCCAAGCGATTATCCACTTTTTGTTGGCCGTTCGCCCAAACCCTTCACCTGCCTTTTACTGAACAGATCAAGGTTTTTCGATTTCCTCTCTATTGTAATAAAACCTCCTTCCGAGCGCCCTGCTCACCAGAGCTCTGTGACAACACGACCTTGCGCCAAGCACATGGTGAGAAACTGCTTCGCCGCCTCTTCACTCCACGCCACGTCGCCCCCCGAGATGAGGTGGCCGTGCTCACGGAGCGCATGCACGATCGCGCGCTTGGCGGCTCGTCCCATGGCCAGACTGCCGCAGATGAACACATAGCCGTGCTGCTGCACGAGGTGCCGTGCCACGAGCTCGCCCTGCTCAGCGAGCGCGTCCTGGACGTACTGCAAGGAGACACCACGCACAGACACTTCGTCAGTCACAACACAGGCAAGCGGAGCACCACGCGTCCTCCACTTCGACTCCCTCCTGAGGCGGGCGTGGAAGAGGAAATTGGTCGCAACAGTAATCATGAACGTACCCGTTTGGATTGCGCAGGTGTATCCGAGAACTCGACGAACAATCCGTCGAGGTAGCCACACTGCTGCGCGCGCTCGATGTCGTCACCGTAGAGAAAGTCGAGCTCACGCCGACGACAGCCGTAGAAAAGATATGCCTCGCGGTGGTTGGCTGCGTCTGACGCTTCCTGTTCGTGCTCGAGATCCTGGAGAAACGCGCGGAAAGGTGCAATGCCTGTGCCGGCGCTGATGAGCATGATGGGCCGCCGGTCGTGGGCAGGAAACACGAATGACGAGCGGAAGAATGACGCGCGCACACGATCTGCGCCAGGTTGGAGACGTGCCAAGTAGCTGGAGCAGCGCGGAGTGGGCTGAGACTCGAGTTTACGAAGTCCCAGTGTGATGGAGACAGTGTCAGGATACAGACGACGCGACGATGAGACCGTGTAATACCGAGGCGCATTCCGTGGTGCAAACTGGTAGAAGGTAGAAAAATCGAGCTGCACTGACGGGAACATGTCGAGGATGTCGGCAATTGTTATCCTCTCTCCTGGTCTGTGCACGTGCACTATTAGAGTTGGCTGAGCGAGTCAAAATCACAGAGTGCCTACCGGTTGGCCTGGATCGTTTCAGCTACATTGGGAGCTGTGAGCGCTGTAATATCGGCGTCATCCTGCGCGTACGCTGCGAGTTGTCGGAAGAAACTGGACCGAGGAGTTGAATTCACATCGAGAGACCATGTCATGGCATCACGTACGGAGCCGATTTGTTCGAATGGTCGTTCAACGTGGTGGCCATCAGCTGGTGCTTCATTGGTGTTGTCTTTGATAGTGAACAAAAGTTCAGGATCGACCTGAAGATGCCGGGCGACGCGCTCAACAATATCAGCGTCATTCGGGACGAAGACGGCAATATTAGAGGCGTGATCTCCAATGTATGTGTGCTGGTCATCGCCTACACGAAGGTCAATGTGGCGTACGGAACGTACAAAGCCGTCCTTTGTGGTATGCGGCTGCGTAATGAGCTCATTGCGCTCAATTGTGTATAGCTGCTTGTCATTCATCCGCAGCATCTCTTGCTGTTGAGCAGTGAGCTCTACAGCATTGAGATATGTAATCGCGTACTTGAGCGGCGCCTTGTCGGGCTTACTAACGGCCGCATCCCCTTGTAGACTGAGCTCGTACTCGAGTAGTTTCTCCTATTCGGATCACAGAAGATACCGTAAGTCGTGGTGTCCATGATCCCCCACCTCCATGCTCTTTCCTTACTTGGTACACAAGCAATACGCAATTGGGGCAATCGAGCCCACAACACTCGTCATCCTTTGGAGGAATGGGACGCTCCAGTCGCACCCTTGGCTTGGGCTATGCAAACGCAGGCCACCACTCAGCCCCCCCCCCATCGACGAGATTCGCTACACCACGCAATCTCTTACATTTGTTTGCTGTCGCTTCATTGCCATTTTCCTCTCGAACTCCATGAAGGCGTCCATTCCAGACGAAGACACCGTCCGTGTTCCGGACGGGCCTGGTACCGTACGTGTTGGCACTAAAGGCGCATGCACATGCGCTTGGACGGGCGCCATCCCAACAGCGCGGTGCAGACGCAGCACCCGCCATGGGGACCGCCGAGAGAGGCGCTGGACAATCATCCGCTGGCCGGTGGCTGATGCTGGTCGCCGTCGATCAGCCGTTGTCGCATGTGGACGGAACGCTAGTCACCACGTCAGAACTATTAGGGTAGAATAAGGACCATACCGATTTTTGTGTTGAAATTAGGCTCCTTAATACGTAAAACTAGAATGAAAAATGTGCCATGTCAGGCTCGTTTAACACTTATCCCAGGAGCGCACCACGCTCATCGCCCGAGCGGCGCGAACGCGCGTCGCGGAACGTGCGGAGCCCCAGGAGGGCGCAGAGCACGAAGAGGCCAACAAGAATGAAGGTCGAGAAGTACTGCGTTGCACTGAAGGACGAAGAAGAACCGGAGAGCGACGTGGGCATCGCGGGAGCGTCACAGTCGCGCGGCGTGCGGCCGAACTCGAGCGCCTTCAGGAAGTCGTTGATATCACACAGAGCTGCATTGACAAGCGGTGGTTAGATAAAGCCTGCTAACAAAGCGATCAATGCTCCACATACTGTCGTGACATTCTGGGATTTCAAGTGGCTGGCCCTGGAACAGCAGTCGGGCCGCGTGGAAGCCGCCTTTCATCTTGTACACCTCGAATGTGAGCACACCAGCGTATGGCGTCCACTTGCGGTCCCACTTTTGACGTTGAATCGACGCCAGAAGTGGCATGATAGTCGAGTCGTGGGCTGCAAAGAAGACATACTGTGAGATAACACGTTTCGGCAGCATCCGCAGCGAGGAATGTTACCCATTGTGATCGCAAGACGAGGAGCGTCCGAGGATCCGTCAACGACGGGATCGATCTTGTTCAGGATCTCCGCTACGAGCGGCTGCATGGCGACCTTCGCGTACCAAGAGTCGTTGTATGATAGGTACAGACTCTGGCGCACTTCGACTTCGTGGAAGACATTGGTGAACATTTCCTCATCAACACCCTTGGGGAGCGGAAGGTCATTGCAGCGAGAAATACTCAAACACTCCAAAATTGAATCCCACGAGAAGTTGCCCACGAGTTTTTGGAAGTCGCTCTCGAGCTTGATTCGAACTGGATCATTCTGGTGAGCCTGGAACTCTGGGGAGTTGTTTGACAGGTTGCCAATGTAGCCCATCATTGGACAAATGCGATCGTTGCCGCCAATGTAATCCATTGAGTAGTCGATCACGTGCCACGTGAGCATTGAATCGAGGTTGGCGTTCGAGCCGTCCGGAGGAAAGATACCATCAACCAGAGCATGTCCCGAACCCACCGTGCGCTCCTGATCGTCACTGCGCAGGTAGATGCTGCCAGCTGGGGCGTTCTACGATTGCACAGCTCAATGAGCATGGGACTATTCTCACAGGATGCAACCTCATGACAACTGACCTTAAGGTCGTCGTCGGTGAAGATCTTAAGCGGACCGTCGCCAATGTAGGCATCGCGCAAGTACTGACCGTTGATGAGGTGTTGCTCACGCCCGATGGGTAGAAGCCCACCGACAATGCACGTCCCCTTGAGGATATTGCCTCCAGGCATGTACACCTTGGAGTACAACCGACCATATCCCGAAGTCGACTTGTACCCCACATCTTGCGACTGCACAATACACATCATTAGCCACTAGGAGCCATTTGCATTTTGCTCCAGAACCTCACCGTCACAGAAGATGGAGCGCAGTTCCACTCGTGGTTCATTGGGTTATGGCCTGCGTGATCCCAGCAGAACAGTCGAGCGTACGGCGCGCGGCCACCATGGCGAGCCACGATCTGCACTTGCTCCAGCGACTCGACCTTGGCCTCCTGCTCGGGCGTAAGCGGCACGATCTTGCTGCCCTTGATCTGCTCCAGATCATTACAGTATGCATGCGGCTTCCAGCTGTCGTACAGCCCCGCGTCCACGAGAGACGCGGCGACCGCCGCCACTACAGCCACCACACTTGCAAGACGTGTACCCGCCAGCATCTCCACTGCTCGGCCTGTGCTGCACGAGGCTCTTCGAGGAATCCGTCGATGCTCGTCGCCGCTCCGCCGTCGTCGGCCGCCGCCACGCAGATCCAGGGGCCAATCTCAACCGCTACATGAGTCCTTTTCAGCCAATCGTATGCTTCCGTTCATCCGCTTGGCCAATGAGCACGCGAGGCACCAACTGTTAGGTGTCCCTTCGTGATTTCGATTCGTTTGACGTTGAGTCCGTCAGCAACTAGTATTACCGGTATCATGTGAGGGGAGAACTGCTCCTAACCGGTATGCTCTTCGGTATCTCTGACTGCATCATCGCGTGTCTGCTGATTGGGCTAAATTTGGGTCTCATCTCCCTCGCTTTACCGTCCTCCCAGTTGCCCGACCGCTTTCTGACATGTTTCTTCGTCACTTCTGCCTGCGTGGCGACACCTCGCGACCTGCCGGCACTCCAGCGTCGCGCTCTCTCTCGTCCTGCGGCCATGGGCGACGCCGAAGCCGAGGCCTCGCTGCGGAAGGAGCTGGCGCTCAAGCAGCGCGAGCTGCAGCAGCTGCAGGAGTCGTTCGATGAGTACACGCAGTCGAGCCAAGAGCTCGAACAAGAGCTCGAGAACGAGCTGGCGCGGGCCGAGCAGCGCAATACGCAGCTCAGTACACGCGTGCAGCGGCTCGAGAACGAGCTGGAAGACATGCGCGAGCGGCTGGATGCCACGCAGCACGAGATGCGCAAGTGCGAGACCGAATTGGGCAACCTTAGGACGGAACTCGCCCGTGTGTCGGCACTCAAGCGCCAGCTCGAGCAAGAGCAGGACGAGCTCACGACACAAGTGCGCATTTTGCAGGCCACGGAAGAAGATCTGCGCCACAAGATGGAGCGAGAGATGGAGGAGAAAGTGTTCTTACTGAGCGATCAAGACGAGCTCAAGCGAGAGCACGAGCTTGTGACCGAGCGATTGCGCACGGAGATCATGGACCTCAAGTCGGAGCTCTTCGCGGTGCAGCAGAAGAACGAAGCGCTGCAAGTGGAACGTGAACAGGTAGCGAAGCAAGCTCGCTTGTCGAGTGGATCAGATCGGATGGATGTGGATGGGAGTCATGACGACGGTGCTGTTATGCTTCGGCTGTCTACGCTACAGGAGCGAGATGCGAACGACCGAGAGCAGCTCATTGAAACGCTGCAGCGCGAGCTGGACGTGCTCTCAGCGCGGCTTCAGGAGGAGACGGAGGCACGGGAGCGGCTGGAACTCGAGTATCTTGAAGCACAGGACAGTCTCGCGCAGGCCGAAGCCATGGAGAACGAAATGGCAGAGATGTCCGATGAGCTCATTGAGAAGTCGCAAGAGATTCGTAAGAGAGATCTCGAGGTGTGCACTGTCACTACTGAGTGGTGAACGCGACAGCTAACACAAAACGTGGTGGTGTAGATTCAAGAGTTGCAGGAGACGGCGACCGCTCTGAAGGTCGAGAACGCTGCTTTACTGGAAGAAAACGCTGATCTCCGAGCGATGGCGGAGAAGAACAACGAAGCAAGCCAACACGATGGCCAAGACTTGGTATGGGCATTGCAGTTGCAGTACGATCAGCTCGAGGAGACAGAGCAACAGCTGCAACAACGGCTTGAGGAGGAGCAACGACTGACAACTCGACTCCGTGAAGCAAACGATGATCTCACTCAGCAAGTGCGCGAAGGTGCTCGCCTACGGGAAGAATTGAAGGTGGAGTTGGATGCTCAAGTTAAGAAGAAGCAGAAGGAACTTGACGAGCTTCAGGAGCTGAATGCATCACTCCGCCGCCAACTCGAAACGGCTGCGCGCAAGGCAGCCGACCTTGAAGAGAAAGCATCAGCAGTGTCCCTCAGCTCATCCTCCTCTTCGACGTCGTCCTCTTCGACTGAAGAAAAACGAGAAGTCAGCGCCAAAGAGGCTGATGCGCGGAGATACTTGCTGGAGATCCAGTCTCTTCGCGCTAATATCTCGTCCCTTCAGGCTGAAAATGCTCGCCTTCGGAACAGTGATTCGAGTCCATCCACCCTTCTGCCCAACAAGCGCGTGTCGGCCGACATGCTCAAGGTGAACTACACTCCCGAGCAGCTTGCGAAGAAATATCTCGCCGAGCGAACACGCAACGCTGCCTTGTTGTCTCGACTGCAGACAGTGTGCGGCAACATTCAAGTATTTTGCCGCGTGCGTCCTGTCATTGGTGAGGAATTGGAGCGATCGTATGGCTCGAAGCTCGGCGTGAACGTGATCAACCAGTCGGATGTGGCTGCCATGGATATCCGTCCCGAGCGACTTCCAGGCACCGACAGTAACCAGCCACCAGATGCGAACACGGGCGACCTCGAGATGCTGGATATGGACGCGCAGTGGAAGGTGTTCACGTTTGACCGCGTGATTGGTCCATCCGAAACGCAGTTGGACGTCTTCCGAGAGGTCGAGCCAATCGCTCAGTCAGTGGTCGAGGGCTTCAAGGCGTGCATCTTTGCATATGGACAGACGGGCTCAGGCAAGACGTACACCATGGAAGGCACGGAGAACGATCCGGGTCTCAACTATCGGGTGATCAGCCACATTTTCCAGTCGATCGTACTCCGCGGCTCAGTGTACGACCCTGAGCGGATGGAAGAGGATGCCCCTGACTCGGAAATGACTGATGGTGAAGAGCCCGCGCCAAAGAGTGAGTTGTGTTACCACATCCAGGTCGGGGTTCTTGAGATCTACAACGAAAGCTTGCGCGACCTGGTCAACCCAGAGAACAGTAAGCCGTTGGACATTCGCCAAGACCCAAACACTGGCGACATTCTGGTGCCTGAACTCACAATGGCGACGGCATCATCGCCTGATCAGATGATGTCGATCCTCCGAAAGGCGCAATCCAACCGTGTGACGGGGAAGACGGACGTGAATGCCCACAGCAGTCGCTCCCACAGTGTTGTTATCATCCAGATCTCGTCCCGTATGGGAACCAACAACCAGAGCGACAATGAGGAGTTGGTGCCTGGTTACGTGAGTGGAAAGCTGTACCTGGTCGATCTTGCTGGTTCGGAGCGTGTGAAAAAGAGCAACGTTTCGGGTGCCATGCTCCGAGAAGCTGCGCACATCAACAAGTCGCTGTCCGCTCTTGCAGATGTGATGGAGGCCCTCGACAAGAAGCATGCGCACGTGCCGTATCGTAACTCCAAGCTCACGTATCTCCTTCAAGATGTGCTGAATACGTCATGCAAGACTGTGATGATTGTGAATTGCGGCCCGACAATTGAAAGTGCAAATGAAACATTCCGCTCGCTCCAACTGGCTGAGCGCGTACGCCATATTGTTGTTGGACGCAACAGCATCACCCCGAATGGCAAGGATTTGATGTCAGCCAAAAGAGCATTCTCGGAAATCCAGTCGCTGAAGCAGCAGTTGCAAGCCGCAAATCGGAAGGTGAAGCAGTCGCAACAGGCCGTTTTGGGAATGGTAAGTCGGTATGGTGACGTAGACGTAGGACATCACATAACTGAGTGGCAACAATCATCCTCTTGATCTAGAAACGCGACCAGAAGAGCCAGTCAGACCAAGTGGCGACGACCCTGCAAGCGCGGGCTAAGGCGGCGGAGACGCAGTTGACGAATTTGCGAACACAGTCAGACAAGCTCAAGCAGATTAACGACGATCTCACACGTCAGTTAAAGGAAGAACGAGAAGCAAAGCAGAAGGAGTCGGAACAGCGAGAGGCTGCACAGCGCTCGCTTCGACAGATGACGTCGAAAACTCGCGTCAGCTCAAGCCATCAGGATTCACTGGAACGTCAGCTCAAGGATCGCGAAGATGAAATCAAAAAGCTCCGCCACATGCTGACAGAGGCAAGGCAACGAACAACAACCTCTGTGATCCCGCGTCACAAGGCGAAGAAGGCTCGTGGGAGTGACGAACCACTTCGAGGGATGAACAACAATAACCAAGAAGATGAAGATACAGACATGGAACCACACGAAGAACCGCCAAAGTCAGGACTCAGTGGGATGTCAACGAAAATCCCAACGCCACGATATGGAATTTCGAGGCACAACAGTACCACTGCTGTGGGTAGCACGAAGAAGACGGCTTATGGCCCTAAGTCGGATGCTGGTGGGGCTTCCAAGCTGCGGCGGATTGCATCATCTAGCGTCGCCAGCACTAGTGGTACATCGTCTGCGTCACGACCTGGATGGAAGTAAGGTATTAGTAGTAGAAGAAGAGCTAAACGGACACATTCCCTCTCTCTATGGGTTCCAGTCGTTTTGCGTAGTTGCTCTAAATCTCAGTCGTCACAGCATTCTGCGTCTGTTCTGCTTCATCGACGTCAGCCGAAGGGCTCCCCACGGACGGTGGAGATGAATTGACCGCACTATGTGTCGCCAGACTCGCGAGCACTTTCCGCAGAAGCCCAGGCTGTGCCGTCAGACTCTCAAAGGCGTGCAAAAAGTCGAACAGCAGCTCCTCCGATGCATCGCTCTCCGCACTCTCAAGCACTTCGAAGACTGCCGGCTTGATGACGTCTTCGAACGCGTCCTCATCAGTTGCGTAGTGACTCGTAATGCTAGCAGAACTACTCGAATTGCCAAGGTTAGTGGCTGAGTGCCCCAAAGCGTTCTTCAGGTCAGCTTCACATGCTTGGGCCAGCTGCTGTTGCACCTCGGTCATGGAGAATTTCACAGTACGAAAGTCCCACGCGTCGTCATCTACCGCAGTGGAAGAGAAACCGGCTTGCGTTTGCGCCTGATGAAGATACGTATGCGAGTCAGACTCAAAACCAGTGGCCGAGATCGGAGCTGGAGCGAGGGGTGAGTCACTTTGCGTCTGCATCGTCAAACGTAAAACGTCAGAAACATGAGATTCCAGCTACGACTTCGAGATGTACGCACCGGAACAAGCTCCCTTAGCAGTGCGATACTCTTGGCCGCCTGAATGAACGGGTGCTCCAGCAGTTCACTTGCGGTGGGCCGTTCATGGGGGTCCTTTTTCAGACAACACGCGACGAACTCAACAAACTGAGGAGAAAAATGGGCTCCTTCGAGCACTGGTGGATCGCTCTTGGGGATCAAAAACAACACTTTCATCGGGTGGATGTTGGCGTGTGGTGGGACGCCCTTGGCCATCTCAATAGCTGTGATCCCGAGCGACCAAATGTCGGCTTTGAAGTCATACTCGGACTGTTGGATGACTTCCGGAGCCATCCAGAACGGCGTCCCCACGACGGTGTTGCGCTTGGTCATCGTCTCCGTGATCTGTCCTGTGACACCAAAGTCGGCTAGCTTGACATGGCCGTCTCCGCTGAGTAGGATGTTGGCCGCTTTGATATCACGGTGGATCTTCATCTCACCATGGAGATATTCAAGTCCCTTCAGCAGCTCCCTCAAGATAATGGCGATATGCACTTCCTCCAACGGGCTGGGAACGACACATCAGCCTTCTTGCACACGTCTCCTCCCTCCACTCGTCACTAAACGTACCCTGTGCGCATGGTGTCCCACACCGAGCCACCTGACAGGTACTCCATCACGATCCTACATGTCGACAATGGCCATTTCATGAGGTTCTCTCCTGAGGAATCTGCCTCAATTCCAGCGCTGTCTCTCTCTCACCATAGCTGCGATCCGACGATGAACGAGCCGATGTACTGCGTCAATTGATCGCACGCACACTGCGATAGCACGTGGATCTCCTGCTGGATGTCCTCCAGCTCGTCGCCCGCAGCCTCGAGATCGACGATTTTGATGGCGCACACTTGGTTCGTGCGCGTGTCCACGGCCTTGTACACCTCTCCAAAGGCACCGTTGCCAATCTTCTCTACCAGCTCATAGTGTAGATCCAGCTCCATCGCCTCTCGCGTACGTCAGGCGACCCAGCGCGTTGAGCTCTTGCGTCGTGTGTTTATTACCACGTGCGGATGCCTTCAGCATCTCATCTTCCTAGAAAAGAAATCTCTGATTGGATGAAATAGGTGTTGAAGCGATTTTCATTGGACAAAATAGAATCGACCCCGGTCTAGAGGCACAATTTGCCCAGGATCGCGTCGTAGATCGCTTCGAGCTGCTTGTACTCGGCATCGAGGAAGGCTTTCCGCCGCTCTGCACCGATACCTTCGATATCCTCGGCATGGAGTTTGAAGAGCCGCTTTTTCACTTCGAGGCGGAATCTTTTGTACTCGCTTTCATCTGTTCGGTCGATGAAGCTGAGCTTGAAAATTTCGTAACAGCGCTGCACTTGGCGTTGCGTGAGCTTCAGCTTCGCCTGCACAGCCTCAATATCACTGGATTGAAGTGATGCCGTTCCATGAGCAGCAGGTACATCGGCACTTGCACCAGGTGGAATGGAAAAGAACCCGGACTCCTTACAGTGCTTGGCATCAACATAGTCACGCAGCTGAGGAGTCACGCGTAAGAAGCACTTCGAAACGGCCATAGATACCACACAACACACCTTTGAGAATCCTGGAACAGGGTCTTCGACAGTAATCTCGTACACGTTGGGATCATCTTGTACTTTGCGATAGATGAAGTCTACCAGTCGCTCGCAGTGGCCCTGGCGCTGATGGGTCGGGAAGACGAGTGCCTGGCAGATGCGATGAGTTTCTGTCGCACTAGAGTTGCCATTCTTGCGGCCTAGGGGATTGAAGAACTTGAATAGAGTAATATATCCCACAGGAAGGAGACGCTCGGCCGATAGGCGCTCGTATGTAATGTACACGACCCAACGCGAGTCGGTCACATCGATGCCGTCCGCGCCTTCGATGAACCAGAGCGACATCGTCTGCATGTTCTGATGCAAGCTTTGCGCTGCCTCGTTCTTGTCAAGAGCGCACTCGTAGATCTCGAACTGTCTTTCTGCCCCATCGATCAGTACCGTGTATGAGTTCATTAGATCTCCCGGAGGTTTTAGCGGTGTCGAGCTGGACGACCTAAGCGCTTCCAGGAACTTCTCTTTGTCCTGCACAACTGCGTTCGGTAGCGACGGCATGATCTTCGCTACAATATCGTCACATCTGCACACGAATTCCAGTGTCAGGTGTAATCAGGCTCAACCAAGCCCCATGGCTTTCATACCGAGGCTCATGGCCCTTGTACGTGACGTTCAGCATGGCACTGAAGTCCCGAGCACTGATTAGCACCTCCACACGCAGTCCATCGTAGCCCTCAATCTGCTCGTCTTTCCCGAATGCGTGATATGTAAATGCAGGAGAGAAGAAGTCGATCTCACCCGCTTCAACTTGGTCGGCATCATCCACTTCAACCACGTTTAACTCGTCAGATAGGAACGCTTCGTATTGAAGTGCTATACAAACCGATAGCGAGGTGAATAGCGTCGTTCGAGCTCATACTCATGGCGAAGCGCACGCGCTTGGATGCAGGGGTGTCGCCTGCATCCGCTGCGGACGCCGCCACGTCATCTCTCTCCATTTGTGTCGGCGTCATGTGGGCAAAAACCGTTTTTTGGCGGGAAGGGGTCCGTGTACTCAATGTAGCGTGGTCCACATCGGAGTTCCGAACAATATGTGTACCACGTCATTTTGTGCTGCATAATGTGAACCAGTCATTTTGCTGGCAAAGAGCAGCCCTGCTGGGAAACGCCGAAGTCGATTAGTTTGGAATAAGAGGTCGGGCAGGCTGATGGTCTTCTCAGTTTGGCGCGTGCGCTTTTGATGATCATCTTCCTCAGTCATCCTACAACGTTGTGGCCTGCATGTGCGAGCGTTGCTCCCCGTGGTTTTATATTGTGTATGCCAACTGTACCTTGGGCATGCGTCAGTCGGACCGCGGAATAGAAGATGGTCTTCATGATCATGGCGAATTTAAACCAAGCACGAACTCCTCTAGTGTTTGTGACTTGACCTGTCTCAGCGCCACATGCATTATTAGTTCTCTACGACTCTTTCTCCATCCCTGTGACCGGGACAGCCTTAGGGACTCCTTTCGATCCCTTCGCCGAGGGCACGAAACAGGAAGCGGCGATCCTTAGGGCCAGCTCACTTGCGTTTCGAGTTCATACTCTCAGCATAGTCGTTGCTACCCTGTGAATGGCATGGTCGCCTTGACCGTGTACTCGTCTTGATCGCAATGCTCTGTTTCCTCAACAGACTCCTCTCGCGCCAGCCGTCGGCTGTTGCTGTCGCTCAGCATTCTCGTTGAACAATCCATGTCGCCTTTGACATCCGGAATGAACACCTCTCTCTAAAGATTCTCGTTTCCTTTCTTCACCACCCTCGCGATAGTAAATAACCCTGGATCTGTCCTTAATCGGAGGGTGTGTCGACTCTGAACTTCCAGCAGACAGTCTCCCCCTCCATCTCTCAGAGTGAAGGTCTCTGCCCGCCACACACCGCACCAAGGGAAACCTGGTCGGCAACATGACGCGACTCTGCGTGAACCAGTATGACACGGGCTTCGACGGCACGCTCAGGGGTGATCCGTCCACGCCACGCTGCATCGCCGACTGGGCGCATACAGAGGAGCAGGTCCTCATCGCGTGTGGGCTCTGGGCGCTGCTGCTGCTCACCGCGACAGGATGGACGGTCGCATCACGACGTCAGCGACGCCACCTACGGGCCGACGAGATCGGCTTCTCGCTCAAGTACCGGCGATGGGCGCGCACATCACGCGCCGCGGCGCTGCTCAATCGGCCTGTACAGCTTGTGACGTCACTTGGGATCTTCTTGTTTATGATCAATCGCTGCAACTCATACGAAGTCTCGTTGGTCGGCTACATCTGCATGTCTGTGCTGTACGTTATTGCATTGAGTGATGCATGCGTGCGCTTCCTTGCGGCTCGCTACAAAGTGCTCTATTGCTTTGCTCCCATGACGATTTTGGAGATGCTCATGATCGCGTCGCACTGTCAAGTCGGGTTCGGGTCCACGAAAATCATCAACGGCGTGCCGACTCGCTCGTGGCTCGACTTCTCCATCATGCGACCCATTTTCATCCTGCGCAGCTATCTTGAAATGGAGAAACATCTTCCACGATCTGCGCGTGGCTGGATGATGGGTCGACTGGCGATCAAGCTTATGCTCCTGATCATGTTTGGCGCCTCAACGATGTTCTTTCTCGAGACACTGGGAGAAATCCCGTTTTTCACGCAAAACGGTTTTGCTCATCTCTACACTTGCGATGCGGACGGACTGGTGACGCGGAATGGCACCGAGTGTGGAACAGAGACCTGGTCAATCATGTTTTCGTTTTACTTCACCGTTGTTACGCTCGGCACTGTTGGGTACGGAGACAACTCCCCCAAAACGGTACTGAGTCGCTTGCTTGCAATCATGTTCATCGTCATGGGCGTCATCTTGTTTTCCATGGAAATCGAAAACCTCATCAATCTGTACAAGTCCCGCCAAATTGGAAACCCACCCTATCAGCCCAAGTCCGACGCACGACATGTGATCATCATGGGAAACCCATCGTTTTCACAATTATCTTCTATTTTGCGTGAGCTGTTTCACGAAGACCACATAAGCGCAGGTTCTGATGATACAATGAGACTGCATGCCGTCATCTTGGCCGAGAGAAAATCGAAGTTTACAAAAGGACTGGTTGCAAAGCTTGAAGCAGATCCCATATTTGCAGCTCGAGTGACGTACGTTGCTGGAAATCCGACAAAGGCAGAAGACCTCGAGCGCGCTCTTGCGCGCCAAGCTGAAGCAGTCTTTGTGTTTCCAGACAAACTTTCCGAAGACCCATCAAACGAAGACGCTCTAAACATTATGCGGGTGCTCGCTACGCGGCGATTCTGCGGGTGAGTACTGTATGCACGTTTGGTGATCTCACTACTCGGCTAACTCATCGTATCATTCACTCAAATACAAACAGATCCGATGTACGATGCCTGGTCATGGTTCTTCGCGCTGAAAGTGCGAGGCATATGTTGGCAGCGGGCGTCAGTCGTGACGATGTGATCTGCGAAAATGTCATCAAGATGGGTACATTGGCTCAAAGTGCCGTGTCACCTGGTGCATCGACAATGCTAGCAAATCTCGCTGCGAGTTTGTCTATTGATCCGAGCCATGAGGTTCAAGACGAGACGGCACCTGACAATGAGACAGCCAGTGGTAGTCAACAACAACTGAAGGATATTTTCCGGGACAAGATTGCGCGCTCTGACTTACGCGTAGCCTCACTCGTAGAAAAACCGTTGTCGGCTTGCTCTTCTAGGAAGAAGCGCTGGTTGAAGGAATACTATCACGGTGCGGCAAAGGAGATGTATCTGATCAAGCTGTCGAAGAAATACGCTGGACTCACTTTCGCTAAAGCCGCTAGCCGAATCTTTGATGAGACCGAAGGCAATGTTGTTCTAATTGCAGTAGAAGTCATTTTCTCCGGCAATACTGACACTTTAAGCTCACATGCGAGTGACTCACGAGTACTGCTTAATCCTGGTTCTAGCCTGATCATGGCTGAGTGGATGCAATGCTACGTGATCGCGGACGACTTGGCACATGTCTTTACGCATCATATTTGTCCCGATGAAATCACAAGCGAAGAGATGATGCACTCAGGCGACACCCCTATGGCTACAGTTTATAATGCCCTTGCTGATACGTTTGTTGAAAATGAAGACGGCAATCCGGACGAGGAAAATGAAGGGTCGTTTCAAAATGTTACAGCATATGCTCCCTTATCGACGCCAAACACGAATCAAATCAACATGCGTGTCCTGACCGAACCTTCGACGGGATTAAGAAAACAACGTGGTGATGCGGTACGTGGCAAATATCACTCGGGTGGTGTCGCCAACACTCTCTGATTGGTCAATTGAATACCAGCGAGTCGGGCACGGGACTGAGAGCGTCATGCTGGTAAGGACATCATTCTCGAAATTCCCGCTTGTTGGAGTCTGAATCAATATTGCACCGTAGGACCGATCTCTTCGCGCAGTTGCACTTAACTTTCTGGATACGACTGATGGATCATTCAGTGGTGAACCGCATGCCCCCAACGAAACGTCGATACATGTCGGTGGAAACTACCACAACTTCCTGATGCCCCGCAGATCAAGTGTCTCCGTAACTTCGTCCGAAGGATCGTCACCTCGAACATTGGAGCCGCCACCATTGAGTGTGCTGCTCGATCCTACCCATATTGTGGTTTGTAGCTTTCTCGGCGAGGAGTCTTTAGCAAGCCTGCAGTGGTTCTTGTTACCTCTACGAGGAGTGTACGCGAACGGTGGCCACCCACCAGTCACGATTCTTGATGCCGCAGAGCCGACTCCTGCAGTGACGTCTTCATTGACTGCTTTCAACGATGTGGTACGTCGAGGATAAGATCGGCATCAACGGTTGCCTAACTCACCTATTCCATGCAGTATTATGTTCGAGGGAGCCCACTCGTGTATGCCGACTTACAGCGAGCGGGAGCTAAGGCAGCTGCAGCCGTAATTGTTCTGGGGAAGCGTACAAGTAATGGCTTGCTGCAAAGCCCCACAGACGCCGATATTGAATCGAGCATCATGGATGCAGAAGCTATCTTCTCAACGATGCTCATCGAGCTCAAAATGGATTTCACGAAGATATTTACGATCACAGAACTGTCTGACGAGTCAAATTCCAAGTTCCTCGGCACTTCGTTTCAGCTGGGGCATTTTCGTCACAATTATGACATTCCGACGCCACATCACGTTGAGCAAACAGCTGACGTCGAGGAGAATGAAAGTGCGATTTCATGGTGGGAGTGCCTTCTGCTCAACGGCATCCCGCAGCAGAAATCAGAAAAGGCAATTTTTGGGATGCCGTTGTACATGTCGGGGCGTCTTCTTCACCCCGAGTTGTGCGAAAACATGCTTGTGCAGGTCAGTGACTCGGTACTTTATGGAATATTGGTGATATAGGGTGATTGCTCACTTTCCCTGATTATCCAGACATTCTACAATCCATCCATCCACAAGATTATTCGTCAACTTGTGGGTGGGCCTCGATGTACGGGGATGATTAGATCGTACGTACTCCCAAAGTCACTCTCCAGGGCAACATACGGTGATGCCTTCCACACGTTCGCGTCGTCATGCTATGCGGGAATTTGTCTGGGCGTGTATCGGATGTCATCCCAGCCGCTTCGTTCTGGTCACCGTGTCGAAGTTCCGATTGTTTTGTCCACCCCTGAACCCAACTTTGAACTGGTCAGCGGTGACAGGCTTTTTGTTTTGATTGGAGTTCACACCATATCGAGAGCTGCAACGTGCATTCAGCGATTTTACCGCGATAACGTTAAGCGGAGAGGCTCACGAGCTGACGCCTCGACAACAACTACAAACAATCCAAATATCCGAGGTTGCTCAACAACACATCCAGCCGAAATGAACCGCCAAGCGTCTATTCTCGACCCGCTGAGTCGTATCTCCAAATATTTGGCGCCGAAGGGACCCAACTACGAAGTTGTGAGAGTCCCAAAGACGCAGCGACGCTCACTCATTGCCCAGGAATCCAATTCTACTTTTCGCAGCTACTACGTTTAGGCCCGAAACGTGTTCGAGTTTCGAGGTAGCAATCCTAAACTTCAGGAACGAAACCTCGACAGATGCGCAGAGTCCAATTGCGTCATGTACCAAAATGTTTTCATCCGCATTATCTTTTCTGGTGCTTTCCCTTGTGCTTCTTGTTCGGGTGCTGTTTCTTCTGGTTGGCCCGTGGAGCATCCTGGTTCTTACGCTTCTTCCCCGTCGCGTTCTTCTTGTCTTTCTTCTTCTGCTGAGCCTTTGACACTCCAGCCTTCGCCTCTTCCTGGCTCTGCTTCATCTTCTGTAGCCGTGCCTCCTGTTCCATACGCTCCTCCAACGTCGGCGTCAGACGCATGTAGATCTTTTCGAGCAACTCGACTGTTACTGGCTTGAGAGCTTCCACGCGCTGAGCTTCCGCCCCAGCGCGAGACTTGGGAACGAACACGAAGGTCTGCGAGTCCCAGATCGGGAATGAACCCTTGGACAACACTTTCTTGTTCGAGTACCCAGGATACAAGCAGCGGTCGAAGACTACCGACTGCGCGTGGTGCAGGTTGTTTCGCGCTGCGATCTCTTCGATGCCCCACTGACTGAAGGGCGGCTTGGTCTTGTGTGTGACATGCACTTCGCCTGATGCCGAGAGCAGTTTACCCACGTGAGCAAAAAAGTCGTTCAGAAGCTTCTTGTTGAGCTCCATCTCTTCGTTCTGCCCATCCTTGCCGCGAGGCACACGCACGCATGGGAAGTTCCACAGGATGCGGTCGAACGTGCCAAACTTCTTCATCTGTGCAGCATTCGTGGCGTCGACGCCGTGATGCACTTGCACATGGTCCATACCAGCAAGCTCTGCGAGGATGCTTTCGGCATCAGGATAAGTCTCGATGACCGAGTCACGACTCTCGTGGGACGTTACGACGAGCTGCACTCCATTGTCGGACTCAGGAAACGCACGAGCGAGTGCCAAGGAGAAAGAGAAGTTGCCGTCGCCCACAGTCAACAGACGCTTCACATGCTTATCGTCGTAGAGACCGATGCAGCAGCCATCGGTCTTGGACGGCGCATCGCCCTTGATGCGTGGGCATATCTCTGGTCTCTGGTTTGGCAGCAAGCCTGGTCGTGCATGCAGCACGATCTTGTAGCCACACGGGATGCAGCGCCGCAGGAGCGCACAGTCCAGTGTATCGGCATGCACATAGAGACTGTCTACAGAGCGGAGGCGCTTCTCGTCGCCGTCCTTCTCGCCCATGCCCCGCTCGTCGCCCTTGACCATTGCTGCTTGACGCTCACACCGCTTCACGCCAACCAGGCGACCGACAACGTATAATATGTCACTAAACGTCACTTTCGCAGATTCGTAACCACGGAGGGGTACTCTGTGTTCTAATGTGGTCCACCTTAGTTCCATCTTGAAGTCCTCCAAAACCTCAAATCCAAGGTGGAACCTACTCGCCGGGTTCACTTTCTCGTGACTCGCTTCCCTTGTCTCAGTACATCTGGGTTCCCAACCCAAACACAAGGGCGGAAGTTCCCCCAGTCAAGTCACTCGGGAGGAAGCCGAAGCCAAAGTCGACTCCCCCGCACTTCCCCCCCCTCTGCGCGTGCCTAGAGAGAGCCCCGATGGACCAGCTAATCCCCATCATCAACAAGCTGCAGGACGTGTTCAGCGCCATCGGCCAGTCGCCCATCAACCTCCCGCAGATCGTCGTCATCGGCAGCCAGAGCAGCGGCAAGTCGTCGGTGCTCGAGAACATCGTCGGTCGCGACTTCCTGCCGCGGGGCTCGGGCATCGTCACGCGCCGTCCGCTGGTGCTGCAGTTATACAACATTGCGCATGGCACAAACGGCGTCGAGCGCCCTGCCGATAAGGACATTGAAGAATGGGGCGAGTTCTTGCATGCGCCCGGCCAGCAGTTCACCGACTTTAGTGAGATCCGCAAGGAGATCGAGCGCGAAACGGAGCGCATGACGGGCAAGAACAAAGGCATCTCCAACAAGTCGATCAACCTCAAGATCTACTCGCCCCATGTGCTCAACCTGACGCTCGTGGACTTACCGGGCGTGACCAAGGTGCCTGTGGGCGACCAGCCGGTCAACATCGAAGAGCAGATCCGCGATATGTGCATGGAGTTCATTGCGAACCCCAACTCGATCATCCTCGCGGTCACGTCGGCCAACACGGATCTGGCCAACAGCGACGCGCTCAAGATGTCGCGTGAGATCGACCCGGAAGGTCTCCGTACCATTGGTGTGCTCACAAAGCTCGACCTCATGGACGAAGGCACGGACGCGCTCGACATGCTGCAGGGCCGCGTGATCCCGCTCAAGCGCGGCTTTGTAGGCGTTGTGAATCGCAGCCAAGCCGACATCAACAACAACGTGTCGATCCGCGACTCGCTCACGAAAGAGCAGAGCTTCTTCAAGAACCACGCCGCGTACCGTGGCATGGCCTCGCGCATGGGCACGCAGTATCTGTCCAAGACGCTCAACACGATCCTCATGCACCACATTCGCGACTGCCTGCCTGAAATTAAGAGCAAGATCAGCTCCATGGTCTCCGATCTCGACTTGGAGCTCGGCGAAATGGGCAGTCCGACCGAGGCCATGACCAAGACGGACCTGGGCGGGTGCCTGCTGAACCTCATCTCGCACTTTGCCGCCAACTTCACCAACTCGTTGGACGGCCGTAACCACTCGCTCAATGGCGTCGAGATGAACGAACTCTACGGTGGCGCCCGTATCAGCTACATCTTCAATGAAATCTTCACCAAGGCGCTCCAGGAAGTGAACCCTTTCGATGGTCTTAGCGATGAAGACATTCGTACGACGATCCGCAACGCCAATGGCCCACGTCAGTCGCTTTTCGTGCCCGAAGTGTCGTTCGAGCTTCTGGCCAAGCGACAGATCAAGCGCCTTGAGCAACCAGGGCTGCAGTGTGTTGACCTCGTATTTGATGAGCTCCAGCGTGTGACGTCCCAGTGCGAGACCATGGAGCTGTCGCGTTTCCCAGAACTTCGGGACCGCGTAATCGAAGTAGTCAACACTATGCTGCGCGCCTCGCTCACTCCGACGCAGGCGATGATCCAGAACTTGATTCAAATCGAACTTGCGTACGTGAACACGAACCACCCAGACTTTATTGGTGGTAGCCGTGCGGTTGCTCAATTGATGGAGAAGCTGCAGCGTGAAAGCCTCTCGTCTGGTGCTGGAGGCGAGTCGAAGGACCCACGAAGGGCACAGCCAGTTGCAAACAAGCCAGCTCCTATAGCCGTTGAAGACAAGCAAGACTCGGGGCTGATGTCATACATCTTCCCAGGCAGCAAGAAGACGGCAAAGCCAGCAACTCCGAACGGTGTGGCACCGGTTGTTAAGCTGCCTCAAGTTCCAGTGAGCATGCGCCAATCGGAGGAGCCTTCTGACCGTGAGCGTATTGAGACCGAGATCATCAAGAGCCTGCTTGCGTCGTACTTTGATATCGTGCGCAAGAACTTCCTCGACCTGGTCCCCAAGGCAATCATGAACTTCATGGTGCTGCACGCAAAGGAGAACGTGCAGAACGAGCTCGTGTCAGCTCTGTACCGCGAGGACAAACTCACGGATCTGCTGAAGGAAACCGGCGACATTGCTGCCCGTCGCGCCAACTGCCACGAGATGCGAATGCTGCTGCAACGCGCCCTCGAGATTGTCAACGAGGTGCGTGACTTCAACACGTTTAAGTAGATGCGTCACTCTCCCCTCCCCCCCTCCAGTCCCCTTCCTCTTCTCCTTCGCGACGGATAGAA
Source organism: Pythium aphanidermatum DAOM BR444 (assembly GCA_000387445.2). Taxonomy (NCBI): domain Eukaryota; phylum Oomycota; class Peronosporomycetes; order Pythiales; family Pythiaceae; genus Pythium; species Pythium aphanidermatum. Next base: position 1,752 of record KE464223.1, on the reverse strand, counting down.
GCTCGTGATTTTCCAGTGATGAGTTCCTCCCAGCCGATGCTCCGCTGGCTCGACGTGACGTGTAAACTGGGCGAGCGACCGTGACCAAGTGCCTCCTGTGAGTGCTCGTTCATCCCTCTTTTTTTATTTCCTTTCAATGAACATTCTACCTTCCTACACGCTCGCTGTATTTGTCATTCGAGGCTTAGAACATGCCGTCAAAGGCGTTTGCCATGGAAGCAGACGGGAAAGGAGAAGATACAGCAGACACGGGAGCAGTAGCAGGACCGGTAGCTACTGCGGCTCGAGGCTCCAGGCACTTTGCCAACAGTTGCTGTACGCCGAGTGAGTCTTTGGCGTGCTGTGTGTGGATTGCTGTCGCCTGGACAACGTCTCCTGTCGCTGGGTCGGGCTGTGCCTTGGCGACGTACTGCACAAGCGTCGCCACTTGCTGAACCATGTCTCCACGCCCACTGGCCTTGGCTTGGGCATGCAATTCTCCCAACACTGCCACTGCCAGTCGTCTCGAGACGAACGTCTCAAGCAGCAGCTGCTTGGTCAGTCGAAGCAGCAACGCCGAGAACCAGTGTGGGTCCGCTGATGGCTGAATGACGAACTTGGCTCCAATGCGCACGAGAAAATCGAGTGTCCACTGCTTCACCAGTTCAGCTGTCGCCCGCTGTGCGTGATGGTGGAGGTCCAGTACGGCGTTGATAGCGTCGAAGACGTCCCCACCCATCGTCGCGATGCACTTGCGAAGTGCTGTGCTCCAGATCTTGATGAGCATCTGCGCGTGCCACTCGCACGGCTGCGTCTGGAACCAGAGCAGGGTGATACTGAGGCACTTGCGGAGCATGTCGACGTCCACTGGGTGACGGTGCAGGCTCGGGTTTGTGACAGCTCGTTGGAAGAACGCCTCACCAATGAACTGGCGTGACTCTGGTTGGATCTGCCGCACAGGCAACGCAAGCAGTCTTTGCATGAGCATCTCCCACTTCGTGTCGAGATCTCGGCCTGCTGGTCGCGGGAGGAGCCACACGAGAGCACGTAGACTTTGGCAAGCGACGAACGGGTTGCTGTGAGCAATGAGCTCCACGACTTGGTCTGTGATCTTGTCGAAGAACTGGGGCTGGTGCTCCATGGCGTCGGTCATTTGTAGCACACTGCCGTCAAGCGCCTCGGCTGTGAGCTGGATCGAACCCACGACACGATGGAGCTGTGGGGTGCTGTTGGATTGGATCGCGTCGCGTAGTAGCTTGAATAGAACCCCAGCCGCAACCTCGAAGAGCGACACGTTGGCGCGCGTCTTCATGATGCATGCATCGGCATTCGCGTCGCGCACAGCCTCGTCGACAGTGGCGAGCATGATGGCTTTAGCCATGGGCGAGGCATCACTCGGGGACGGCGAAGCACACATAATGTCGAGGAACAGGTCCTTGAGACGAGTGGCGAGTACACTAGAGACCTTGACGCCGTCGAGGCGCTGTCGCTGCCTGGCGATGGGTGACGGAGGAGGCGAACTCTCATGAGCTGGTAATGGCGCTGTACTGTCAAAGGAGAAGTCGAGGAGACTGCTGCATGCGTTCGTGCGACCGAATGATGATGTGGAAGCGGAGGTAGCGTCGCTATATGGGAGCCGACTGATCTGTCCACACAAGCGGAGCAGATAGATCGTGGCCAGTTGATCGCCGACGCGAAGGGATGACGGACGGAATTTCGTGAAGAACGCCTCAAAATGCATCGCGACGAGCTTGGCGTTGTTGTTGGACAGCT
>KE464222.1:11325-30786 GCA_000387445.2 Pythium aphanidermatum DAOM BR444 | reverse complement strand
GTTTTCAGATCGCCTCGGACGTACAACTTCGGTTGCGCCGCAGTTGTTGTAGTATCGTCGCGAATATCAAGGACCACAGGCTTCGGAGCCTCAGTCTCAACCACCTTGATCTCAAATGGGTTGACCTTTGGGGCATCGGTCTCGTCCTGAGTAGAGTTGAAAACGATGATATCCTTCGCATTAGCCATTGTATCGGCCTGAGGATCAATCACGTCTAGCACTGGGTCCTTGTCCTTCTCTTTTTCCTTCTCCTTCTTCTTCTCAGTAGAAGTGGGTGCCGGAGTGTCCGGCATCTCCGTCGCGATCTCAACATCCACAAGTGGTGGTGGAGCTGTAGTTGGTTTTACACTAGTTGGACTTGGTGGTGTGGACGACGATGGACCAGGCTTGGGAGTTGGGGTAGGCTCATCACTTGGTGATGGCTTGGGCGTTGGCTCGTCACTTGGCGACGGCTTCGGGGTTGGTGACGGATCAGGCTTTGGGGTCGGCGATGGATCCACCGATGGTGATGGCTCTGGTGTCACCGAACTTGGTACAGGCGCCGGAGTAGTGGTCACAGGTGAAGGTGGTACAGACGACGGGTCCGGTGATGGAGTTGGGGAGACCGGTGGATCCGAGGGCGAAGGCACAGGAGATGGCGTAGGGGTAGTTGGGCCAGGGGTCGTTGGTTCCGGCGTTGTTGGCGCTGGAGTCGTTGGCTCTGGGGAGATCGGAGCTGGGGTCGTAGGCACTGGGGAAACCGGCGGTTGAGTTGTTGGATCTGGTGTCGTCGGCTCCGGGGTTGTTGGTGCTGGCGTTGTTGGCTCAGGCGTCGTTGGTGCTGGGGTTGGCTCAGGAGTCGGCGCAAGAGTCGTAGGTTCAGGAGTTGGTTCAGGCGTCGGCGCAAGCGTCGTCGGCTCGGGAGTTGGTTCAGGCGTGGGCGCAAGCGTCGTCGGCTCAGGAGTTGGTTCGGGAGTCGGCGCTAAGGTGGTCGGCTCTGGAGTCGGTTCCGGAGTCGGCGCTAACGTAGTTGGCTCCGGAGTTGGGGCAAGGGTCGTTGGCTCTGGCGTTGGGGCCAGAGTCGTTGGCTCTGGTGTTGGTGCAACTGTTGTTGGTTCAGGTGTCGGTGCCGCAGTAGTTGGCTCTGGCGTTGGAGCCGGCGTGGTTGTAGTAGGCGTCAGCAGATCCGTGACCGGTGTCAGCACCGGCGCTAGAGGGGACTCTGGGGGAGCCTCGCTCGGGGTAGCCGACGCAGGCGGCGTTTCTGGTGTAGATGGTGTAGCTGGCGCCGTCGTGGTAGTATCCGTCGTCGACGGTGGGGCCGGAGTTGCCTCGGCTGGTGGCGTCGTTGGCGCCGTTGCTGGTGGCGTTGTTGGCGCCGTAGCTGGTGGCGTAACAGGAGTTTCCGCGGCTGCAGGCGGTGCATCCAACAGTCCAGGCACGACTGTGACGACATCATTCACGAGATCACCCAACTGCGCGTTGGCGGTGTGGCCCATGGCCGCGACCGCCACGGCAATCGCCGCAAGCTGCACAACCTTGACCATGAAGGGCTAATGTACTCACCCAACGGGACGGAGGGGGAGTCGTGGATTTCCGAAATGTTGGCAAGAAAGCCGGTGGGGAGATCACGCCGGCCAGTGGGGAAGCCGGAGTGATGGTCGCTCGCCTCTCTTCCGCCTTTGAGTCCAAGTCCCAACGTCGCAAGGACTGCTGTTTGCTATGGGGTCTAAACTCTTGTGGGGATCTGTGCAGTGCACTTGGGAAGCACTTCCCGATGCTGGCGGCCAGCTGGAACAGGGCTGTCGTTGCATTGCGGCTGGGGTGAACCGACTTGGCCCCAGTCGGTTCACAAGTCTTTGGCGGAGAGATGAAGGTGGAGTCTTCACTGGAGACGGCAACGAAGAAGTCGGCACGCACAGACGAGCCAGACACGTGAGAAGAGCGGGGCACACCGAGTGAACAGCGCCAGGCCACGCACTGACGAGTCTTCTTAAACTGAATACTGCTACTTGCTGGGTTACCAATCATTGACGGCAGGCAGACATTGACAACCTCCATAAAACAATACGAGACCAAGATTGGTAAGATCGACACCAGCAAAGCTCACCTGCGCGCGGTTAGGTGCTTTCTCCCCGCTTCTGCTTTGTTGACATGATTCTCAGACTCAGAGAGACAGCCCCGCCCACCACCAAGTGAACAGCTCATTTGGCGCCGTGATCTTGAGCTCTTCAACACGTGCACTGTCCGCTCCGTCACGCATGCTCCCACGGAGACCGTGGGAGCATGCGGATTGACATGGGTGGCTCTGCGTGGGGAAAATGCATTGGACGGACAGCCACGCGCGAATCACAATGGAGAGTCTTCGTGTCGACCGGGCCTGTCGACTCGAAACGCTCGGACAGTCGCAAGGGAAGGGTTTCTTGATCGTAAGGTTCCGACATATCACTTCCATGCGTTTTTCAAGCCACGTGTGCGAAGCCAAAACGAGGTGACGCGTGGCGACCCTGCTGCCTCCTTCACCAACGGACGACTCTTCTCTCAATCAAGACGAGAAGTCTTGAGGCAATTCACTTCGTTCGGCGAGAAATTCTCACGGAGAAGCTGTCGCCAGCGCATGACCAAGTCTAGTTTCACAATCTGCAACTTCTCGTTAGCAGTGACCTCCAATGTCCAACAAAGATGAAAGTAGGTCGCTACCGTGATAGACACCGACGGCAAGAGCTCTTTGTTGGCGATCCGTTGATGGGTGATGGCTTTGAGATGTCGAAGTCGCCGCTTCGATCATACAATACCCGAGATCCCCAGTCGAGAACAGTCACAACTGAGTACCACTTGGTCATAGAAGTGCAGCTCGTAATCGTGCTCACTCGATCGTGTGATCTACCTTGCGATGCGCAGCATGACGCCTCGTTGCAGGCGGCATGAATTTCCCGTCCCGTTTGGTCTTCCGTCCCAATCAGCCTCGCAGATTTGTCGTCATGCATCTGCTTCCAATCGTAGAGATCATTTGCTGTGGGCAGAGCCTCGAGGCACCTTCAAATGCTGGAATATGGCACTTCACCTATTAGAACAGATGAAGCAGCGATCTTAGAAACGGGCGAAGGATTCATCATCGGCGCATTGTGTCGAGTCCACAATGGTTCTCCCATCACTTCTTGCATCAAAAAGAAGATTCTAAATACGAGCTCACAGAAGAAGGAACAGTTCACTTCGGCGTCGGATGACTACGGGACTTGTTGATCGCACTGGTGGCACACCTTCTATCTCGAGAATTTTCATCTGATGCACATGTACGAGGTTCTCAATTTGGGGCTCAATCGTCTCACGCACCCACTTGTTGGATATTCACTCACGTCCGCCATCACTACCTGACGCTTCATATCCATTTCGAGACTCCAGATTCAAAACACTATGTCTGAAGTGCTGATTAAGAGTATCGGAACCATCCCCAAACTCCCGTCCATAAAGGTAAAGTACTCACTGTGCCGGTGACGATAAAAATGATCCCTCCATGCCTACAACGAACAATCTCTACTATCGCTTCGCCGTAAACACAACGACGCAGCTTCCTCTACCGCACATCTTCTCTCACGTACAGTGTACCTCAATGAGCCTCGAGAGGGACCAACGGCGCTTTGAGTTTACGAACGGCCTCAAGGATATTTAATTTTCGCTAACGTTTTTCCGCTTTGAACAGACTAATGGACGTGAAAAGATACGAATGCAGGTCATGGAGAAATGGAGGAGAAAGGAAGGAGGAGATGGATGGTGCCACGAAGGAAGGAGACAAACTGGGGGAGGGAGGTCACTATGGCAGAGACGTGAGTACCGAGCTCGTGTGCTGTCGACACGCCGCCATTCATGCCGATCGTGAACGCACAGCCGCCACGCTGTGCCGCCTTGGCGTCTTCAGTGGAGTCGGTAACCATGAGAAGGCGATCAAGGGACACACAAAGCTCACTGCAAATGCGATGCAGCCGCGCTACCTGTGTCACGACGTCACTGTCATCGCCGCACACGAGGCAGTCGACCAGTTGCAGCACGCTGCAATGTGTGAGCAGCTCTTGGGCCACAGCGCGGCGATTACGAGTGCAGATAGCGATGTGAGCTCCTAACGACGTGATCTCGTGGAAGATTTTGTTGAGATTGTCCCGAGGATAGAACTCGTTGACGAAGCGTGGCAGGTACCAGTGTACGTCGCGGAGGTTCTTCGCCAGTCGTGCCTGGAGGCCGCTGGCAACAAGCGTACCAAACACGATTTCAAATGGCAAAAGGTGCGGCATCACACGACGGAAGCCCCCGCCTTCCGTAAACCGGCGTGTCGTGGGGACGTACCCAAGACTTTCATAAAGCGCGTCAGTCAATTGCGGCTTGCGGTCCTTCGCCATCCTTGCCGTCATTTCCTCGACCCACCTCGGCCAGGTACGTTTGAAGTCGAACAGCACCCCATCCATGCTAAGAACCACGATAATGTCGCACTGATGTGTTGGTAGCGGCTGCGCTGAGTCTTTATTTGCATTCATCGCTGCACGACGCACCACAGAGTGACTTGGTGGAGTTTCTCTGGTTGCGACGGTTGCTCCGACTCGGACTTGCGTCTGAATTGATTGTGTGGGCTCCGAGCTCCGAAGTTGCCCTGCTGCCGCAGTTGCCGGGTTAACAGCTACGGTTCTCGAAGGAGAGGCGCGTGAATCCACCACGGTATCGGCTTGATGTATCAATGGTTCGATCTCACCCTTTGGCTGAGGCAACACTACCAGTTTTCTATTTCTTCTCTTCAAGAGACTCAACAAAGAGTCGAAGTCTCTTGTACCCTGCTCCCGACAGCTTTGGATGACTTCTATCCACCTCGGCTTTAGCTTGCGGTTTAGTTTCTGCTGCACCGACTTCTTTCCTGTTCGCTTTATTGCTTGATCGTGTTTTCATCATGCAGTTTGTTGTCTTTAAGAGCCAAAGAAAGAGTTGCTCATGAGACAGGGTGCGGAACCGGCCGTTGACCATCTAGGCGTACTGATGGAACCACAAGTCCTTACTTGAAGTTCTCGGCTTTGCTTCCATTGTACCACATTTCAGAATCTCAGAGCACATAGCTTGGTGTATACGGTGCTACGCGTTGACAAACAAAAGTGGCCCGACTGCTCTGTGAGGTTCTTTAAGAGTCACACTGCCGGACAACGCACGGCACGTGTCGGACCTGCTTAAAATGTCATCTTCAAGATCGTATTTGGTTAGGTCATGCCTAAAAGATAAGTGTAGACCCAATGAGATCATTTTTTGTTTGGTGAGCCGCTGATGAGTGGCGGCTTTGAGACGTAGAACTCACGGTTTCGACCGTACTTGAGGTCCCAAACCGAGAAACCGACAGCTGAGCCAAGCACAGTCGCAAGCGAGTACCAGACCAAAGTCTGGAACTGGCGAGGATCATGGAACACAATTCCCATAAACTGAATGAGGATGTAGAAGAACTGGTATGTGGCGGTCTGCATCGAGTTGATTGAGCCACGGCGGCTCTGCTCAATCCACTCTTGCATGATTTGGGTCTCTGCAAGGTCCGTGCTCCAGAGCCACACTCGTGACACCACCATACATCCCAACATGATGTAGTCGGAGATGCGTGACTCGCCTGTAAGAACGAACGCTGCCGCGACCGGGACAAGACTGAGCCAGAAGAGCCAGATGCTCACAACAGCGACTCGCTCCACACGACCCATCCACTTGCTGATCGTAGGGAATACAAAAGTACCGATGAGGCCAAACACAGCACCGGCACCACGACTTGAGCCGAGAAGTGAGTCCGGAATGCCGCGCCACTTGAGGTAAGCGGTGTTCAGTGCACCACCGTCCAAAATTGTCATGTAAAGACCGCAGAAGGCGAAGCTGAGCAAGAACACGGGGTGCTTCGCGTAGGTACGCCACATGCGAACGTAACGACGAACAGTGGCAGCGATACCGGTCGAGCTGCGTCCATTTTGTGGGCTTCCGGCCACCTGAGGCAGCTCTTCTTCGTCATCGTCGTGATCGCCGCTATCTTTCACAGCAAGCTCTGGATTGAGGTCGTAAATGTCCTTGGTCATCACGTATTCAAGCGGCATGGAGAGAAAGTTCCAGATTCCTACTGTTGCGGCTCCAATCATTGCTCGGGTCGTAGGATCCTGTCCGGCAAAATCCATGATGATACCAAATGCCATTGGAGCGAGAATCTTGCAGCTCAAGTCAATACGGCGCATGGTTGTGTTGAGAGACGCGAGCCCAGTGGAATCATTGCCTGCGAGGACTACCACCCAGTCCCGTTCGACAGCAAGTGTTTGGGCATCATTAAGCACCTGGCCGATGCCGCCACACACGAGCGTGACACCAAAGAGAACCAAAAGCTTTGGAGTCCACGTAGGCTTGTGAATACCGTCCGCATTCGTGACAAGAAGAATGAGCCCCAGAACTACTGAGCTAATGACGATCATGAGGTTCTCGAGGATGATCGAGTACTTCATCACAGTCCATCGGTTCGTGCGGTCTAGGTAACGACCCACTGATGGAATGGTGAAGATGCAGGCCGTGTACATGACGAGCGAAAACGTCGCGCTCGGAAGCAGAGTGTCCACAAAAATCTCCATGAAGAGGATCGGAATCGCGAACTGCCACATGCGATCACCCTAGAGCATAGTCAGGAGACCGATGAGTAAGAAGCCAATGTTATCACGGATGCCACAGTCGACTATTACAGTAACTCACCCATGCCGACAGGAAGTGATTAACGTAGAGGTACACACGGATGCGTGAGGGCTTGTCCGGCGACTGCTCCTCATGGTGGTCCCTGAATTATAATGTCCACGAGCATCGTCAAATTCAGTCTTCCACGCCATCGGACAAGGAGCCTTGAGCTACGTACAGTAGATGCACTTGCTCTTCCGTCTTGTGCAAGCGCTGGTCAGCCCACGCAGCGTACAGACAGAACGCCAACGGCACGACGGTCGCGTACCCAATGATCACCATCACGATGTTGCTTGCGCGGTCGAGTACACACGCCTGGTCCACACCGCCCAGGCACACTGCATACAAAACAACGCCACTCGGTGAGACGAAGAGCCACGAGACGCATCTCAGCCGCACGCCACGCACACGAGCCATCGACGGCGAGCAAGAGGCAGGCGAAGCCAACGGTGAGCGACACGAACACCGTGAGCTCCATGCTTCTGAGTAGCTTCCGACTCCAGCCAACGCGATGCGCCTGCGTCGATCGATGGAGAAGTGCGAGTGGCCGTCACACCCCCGCCCCCGTCTCTCGTCCTTCTGCTGATCATCCCAAGCTGAAGGAACATGGGATCCCGTCAGTGGTGATGGCGGAGAACCTCTGATAACCGATAGATCGTTTCGGATTGTATGTGTTTTGAGAAGTTCCGCGGGTGCAAAAACCTCGAAAACGCATAAAACCTCGGTGGAGCGAACCTCGAAGAGCGTCAACTGGTGGCACTAGCTACCAACATTCTGGCGTGCTTAATCGTTGCCACCAACCACTGGCCATCACTGCTCACCTCATCATGACCCATGACAGCATCCTTCGAGTGACTTCACGACGCATCGCCAGCGGTTCAGCGACCTGCTTGACCCAGTCACGTCATGCTCGGCAGAATTGAATTCGTCTATTTCGTAACGTGGCGAGCGGGAGTGTGCTTCCTGCCAATCGCGTCTTTCGCAACGTCGCAGCCGCGTGCCAATTTGGTCATGAGCTGATGATGTCATGATCGCTTTCGTTGCTTCTTCACTGGACGCTTGTTTCCGACTGCATCAGGCAGTGGCTCCTTTGAAGACTGAGCTGCAGCCTGTTGAGTCCGGTCAGTGCGTTTCTTTACTGGTTTACCTTTGGTGACAGTCTTCTTCTGAATGTCTTCTGGTAGATGAGATTGGAAGGCAGTTAGATCGCCAGTGAACAGCACACTATGCGCCCATCCAGCTAGGGGTGAGAATCTCGCTCGAAAGTGGTCTCCCACGGCCTGGTATATCGATGGTGTCAAGCTCTTCTTGTTCTTGAGTGATGGATCAAACTCGCGACATGCGATCTGCCACACATGCGTGTCTACTGGGATGGCATGAAGCTTGTCCAGCGAAAAGAGACCGATACAGTCTGCAACCTTGCGTCCAACACCCGCAAACGCCATTAGTTTCTCCGCATATTCGTCATCGTTCCCACTAGGTGGAACATCTCGCAGACTGAGAAGGTAATCGCGACCACCAAGCTCTTGCAACAGCTTGCTGGATTTCACGATGAAAGGTGCTCGGTAGCCGAAGCCAAGATCACGCAGAGTCTGATCTTCTGCACGGTTCGCTAGCGTGTCCACGGTTGGGAACGCGTAGAACTTCTCTTTTGACACAGGATCACAGAATAGCAGTTCTCCGTAGGTCGCCTTGAGTTTGGTAATCATCTGAGTGATACGCTGTATGTTGTTGTTTGAAGAACAAATGAAGGCAAACAGACATTCAACAGGGTCCTGGCGAATTATCCGTAGCCCCGGAAGACTGCGAATGATCTTCGACATGTCGTCTTCTTTTTCTGTCCATTGTATATACAATGGAGATGCCTCGATCTACCGGAACATAAGGGTGAATATTTCTCCATCATGAATTCTCCAGAATCACCCACCTCTAGACGGAAGTAGTCATGAAGCACAGCACGAGCGCGATCAATGGGCACTGCATACACATGAACGTCAGGAGTGATCTCTGCGTTATGTATCAATGAAGACGCTCACGCTTTGGAGGATGGAGCGAGTGAAATTGCACTCGCTGGTCATGCTCACGCAACTGGAAGACATGGTCTCCGACAACGCCAACCCACGCACCGTCGAGCGTCGGATGGCGTTGCCACGTGAATACCTGACCGGACGTTAGAGTCACCACACACGACAGTTCCCGTACGGAGCACAGGTCATGCCAGTCGCAATCTTGGGAGCTGTGCAAGTCGTTTGTCGGATCAGACTTGACTTCAACGCCAGCGAATTCCATCTTGATCTCCTCTTTCGTGCTGCCTGTCGCAGTCGAACTGAGCGAACGCTTTGCGCCTAATAATCGGCTCACAGTGCTTCGTCCAGCGACCGCTGCTCCATCACTCCCGCTCTCAGTCTTCACCGCTGTCACCACAGCTTGAGTCGCCGTCCCGTGGAGCCGCGTCGAGCGTCGCATCTTCCTCACTCATTTCCTGGAGGTAACATCCTATCCTAAACAAATAACAAAAACCACTCACCATTTATCTCTGAATTTCAAATTTTAGACATAAAACCACCATCACTCTCGTTTACGTCTATACGCGTAATTTCCGCAATCCAGTTCAACGGAAAAATGCCCCCACTCATCTGAGCGTAATCCGTCGACAAGCGCACGACCCAGAAGGCAAGGGGGAGGAGGAAGATGAGTGCCGACGGCGTGTGCATCGCCATCACGCACACGGGCGCGCGCTGTAGTTCGCCCGCCACCGATGCTGCAGGCCACTGCGCACACCATGCGCGGATCGCGCGGGTCATGGCGCTGGCGCCCAAGCCGACCGCTTCAACGTCCGCATCGTCGGGTGCGTCTGTTTCCTCGGCGTCGTCCTCGACTTCTTCCAGCAACGGCGGAACATACGATATGAATGCAGTGAGAACTGCCGTTCCTGCAATTGTGGGTCCATCGTCGAGTACTTCACCACTTTTTGGGGCCAAGCAGCAACCCGGTCTGACGCAGCAGAGACCAACGTCGACGTACTCGGTGTTGCAGAGCCCGTTAATTGCTGCTGCGGTGTATGGATCAAGCGCGCCGTCCCAGCAGCTACCTGCGACGACCTCATCGAGTCAATATGCGTGGACACTACCCGGGGAGTCCGTCCTTGCGACCGTGTCTACTTCGTTTCAGTTCCCGACACCACTGGGCCTTCCGTCTCTCCCTGGGTCACTCATGATTACCAACTACAGACTGCGTTTCGAGCCATCGAATGCGGCTTTACGCTCTCCTGGTCATTTCCACCGACTTCTTGACGATGCTATCAACGGGGTACCACGCGCTTGCGTCGCGAAACTCTCCTACCCTCAGTCGGCGTCATCGTCCCGATCGAAATATGACGCCCCAACTCAACTTGTGGTCAAGTTCAAAGACCTCCGTATGTGGACTCTATCCGGAGATGTCAACACAATCATGATGACACTCAACCGGCACGTTTTTGTTGATTCTCCCTTGAGTTTATTTGCGTTTGTTCCCAACAACCGGAAGACAAAACATGATGAAGACATGGATGTAAGAGGACACCGCATCTACGATCTGCAACAAGATTTCAGTCGAATGGGTGCTGACTTGCGAAACGGCGTATTCCGTGTAAGTGACATCAACCGAAACTATGCCATTTGTTCTACGTATCCCCAGCAACTTGTCGTTCCGGCAACGATGAGTGATACAGAGATTGCAAGTGTTGCAGAGTTCCGCTCGAAAGGCCGTCTCCCGATTTGTTGCTTTGTGCATCCTCGCAATTCGGCTTCGATTTGGCGTTGTGCTCAACCTAAACGTGGTATTTTCAATGCTCAAAACGTTGCGGACGAAAGATATCTAGCGCGTATCGCCATGTCAAATCGCAATCAGCAGAAGATTTGGATTGCGGACTGCCGCCCTGAACTGAATGCGCGTGTTAACAACCTCACCGGCGGTGGCACAGAAAGCTCAAGTCTTCAGCATGCTCGTGTGAGTTTCTTGAACATTGCGAACATTCACGCTATGCGAGAGAGTATCGAAAACATCCGAAGCCTTGTCGGATCGCCGAACCCAGACGTGGATTTTTCGTGGCTTTTGAGGATGGAGGAGACAAAATGGCTCCTTCATGTGCGTCTTGTGCTCTCTGCCGCACTGCGTGTGGCCGATTCGGTCGAAAACAAGCAAACTACAGTGCTTGTTCACTGCAGCGACGGTTGGGATCGGACAGGCCAGCTCTGTGCTTTGTCGCAAATCATGCTTGATAAGCACTATCGTACGATCGAAGGCTTTATGCAAGTTGTTGAGAAGGAGTGGATTCTTCCTGGGCACAAGTTTCACGACCGCGTTGGACCTGGTCGAGGTGAGAATGAAGAGCAGTCACCTATTTTCTTGCAGTTCCTGGATTGTGTGTGGCAGATTTGGCGCCAGTATCCAACATACTTTGAATTCAACACTAAGTTTCTCGACGAGATTGCGGACGCATTATTTTCGGGAAGATTCGGTACCTTCTTGGGCAACTGTGATCGTGAGCGAACTGCTTGGAGTCTGTATGCTCGAACCCCTTCGCTGTGGGCATATATTCTGGAGCGACGAGAAGATTACACGAATCCCTTTTACCGAGAAGACAGTGAGAGAACTCTGATTCCACCTGCATCGTCACTTCTTCGTAATGTCACCCTTTGGACTGAGTACTATTTCCGCGCGGCCATGTTCGAGACAATTCCAGCAGGAAACCCTTGCCCTCCTACGTGGGGAGTAGTGAAATCAACAGCAAAGAATCCCCACCAGGATATGGCAGACTCTTTGGCGGCAGCATTATTGAAAATCCAGGTTTTGGAACAGGAACTGCGCGCCGTTAAAGCAGAAACCAGCATGCAGCGTCAGCCCCCATCCTCTTCGGTCCCAACAACGATAAGTGCCACACAGTGTGTCGAGGCAACGTTGTCATCACTACCTCCTCCACCGAGCGTGTCTTACTCGTCAACGACCACACACGTATCGGTCTCTCCGAGTGTCAATGTTGTGAGCGTAAATGCGTCTCCACCAGAGCTTACACCAAACATGTGGTCATGTTCAATTTGCTCGAAGGCCAATCCAATTGGCACACTCAAGTGCAGCGTTTGCGGGCGCCCACCACCACCTGTTGGCATGACGACACATCTCTAGATAGAGTTCATTTTGCATACAACTGTGGATGTCTATTCTAACATGTGCCTACCCTTCCTACGTATTATACATGCAGGAATTCTCCTTAGGATGCAACCGTCTCGCACAGTCTTGAAGGACATGATGGACTTTGTCTGGGAAATGGTCATCAAGCATCGTTCGTGCGATACGAATGCTCTTGAACTGTTCTGCTGACGACCAGCTGAAGTCGTAATCTGTTCGCTCCGTACAGCAAATGCCGCCGCTTCCAGGGCGACAACAGACCCAGCACCCAAGGTGACGAGTGGCGACATTCCGCTTCAAATGGATGAGTCTACCTGGAATTGTCAAAGGTCTGATCGGTTCTGACGCTTGAATTCGCTGCAGCATTGTGCGATAGTTTGCCAAGTGGGCACAGAATCCGGAACCATTGATACCTTCATTCTCCGGTTGTAGCTCGTCGTGAAGAAGCTCGTGTGGTTTCTTCCATGCGACCACTTGCCGCAAAATAGCCGATTTACCGACTTTACTTCGCCCAATGAGGTCGATGACGTGGTCGCGAAGTTCTTCAGCCGAGGTCAACGACGCACGAGCCACAATATCGTGACCAACGACGACTGAAGTTACAAATGATGAGCACCGCTCGGCAAGGCCTGGTGACAGCGTACAACCCGGGGGGCTGAATGCGAAACAACGCAGGTTCGGATACTTGGGATGAAGCATGATTGACAGAAGTACGGCAGTTGCTGAGCCCAAGGAGTGACCCGTCACGACCAGTCCGTACTCGCGATACTCGCCCGGTTCGCAAGTGTTTATCTCATCAATCGCGATGGAGGCGTTACAGTTCACGTCGAAGAGCATCTGCAAGATTCCTAATCGATTGATCTCGTGGTATATCGACTCTGCACAGTGCAAAAAGCCTTGGTGAGCGTATTCGCCGTGGCCGTCACAGCCAATTTTCTCCACGAGATCGTCAAGAGGCTTGCCATACGCAATGGCATCCGTCAGGCAATCTTCCAGTGATAATGTGCCCCGGATTGCAATCACGACTTCCTTCCTGTCGTGGTCGAGCATCACACAGAATGCCGGACGGTACACCGTATTTTTGAAGCTGGCATACACAATATCGTGGGCACGCTTCGACGTCTCCAGCTGCAAGGCTGCTTGTCCAAGATGAAACATGTTGTCACCATGAATATAGTGTTGACGTTGCTTCATGCACGAAAACGCCAAGCGGAAAGTTGCCGTCCATGGATGTGACCACACGTACAGCATCCACCCATAAATTCCAACCGCATACTTGGAGAAATGAGCCAGCTCCTCGACACGCTCTGCGAGGTCTGGATCGAAGGGGAGGAGCAAGTTAGTTGGGTTGTGTGGCGAAGCTGGAGATGGCATTGCGATGGCAACGTAACTGTCATCGTGTGCTGGGCCAACATCATGATCCGAAACAGGGGCAGACCCCAGAGCCGGTGCTGACGCCGACCGAGTATTATTGCCCCCGCTTCCGCTTCCGCTTCGACTCCGGCTTCTGCTGCGGCTCCGACCATCGTACAAACTGTCTTCATCGAGTCTTTCTCGCAGTTCTCGAAGCGTCGCGACGCCTTCGGGGCTTTGTGCTTGTGAACAACCGTTCGTCTCTTCGAGTTCTTCCTCGTGCGCTTGCACCGATGCGAGCAAAATGAAACCCGCAACAATGTCCGAGATCACGAGGTCCGGACTCCCATAGAAGAGACGAGCGAGCACATTTGCCACAACCGACATCGAGTCATGCTGCGTGCCGGCACCACCGAACAGATTACACGTCGCGCAACGCATGCATGCACACAGTGACTTGCAGCGCTTTTCCCATCGTTGCTGATGTGGCACGTACACGTCCGAATTCGGGATTGCACGATCAAGATCTACAGCATCACATGACCACATCGTCAGTCACATCTACCATTCACATGCAGACCGGTGCACACCCTAACACGCCCAATACAGCAACATGCAGCGGAAAGCACCATGTACCGGCTAAGAGTGTCTGTCGTTCAGAGGCGGCAGAAGCAGTACCATAATGGGAAGTGCCTTCACATGGATCGCCAACCGACCGCGCCTGGTAGTGCCAGCGCGTCTCTTGGTAGTGCCGGAGCGTCGGTGCTCCGCCCAGGATACAGAAGCCGAATGTGAAAGTGAAACTGGTCTCGGCCACCATCGCCCCTGCAATGGCCTGTAAGCACACACACGAAGACAACGTCAGCCGGGTGGAAACGCTAGGCAAAGTTCAGCAACATGCAACACACCAACACGAAATGCGCATCTGGGAAGCAGAGCTCAAGGTTGTACCAGAAGACCAGACCGGCGCATCCCCAGGCAAACATAAGCACGGACCAGATGACATGCACGTGGAGCAGACGCGGCATGAGCATGCGGCGCTCGTACTCAACGATTGTGCCCTTGGAAGACACGTGCATGATCATGAGGTAGACGCACGCCATGAAGCCGTAGATGGGGATCGCGCCGACCACGAACCAGAACGGGATGCCGTGTGTCGACAAGCTCATGCTCGAGCAGCGGCGCCACAGCGTCACGTAAAGCACCGAGAGTAGGACAAACGGCACCTGGTACACGATGAGGAAGAACGCGGGGCAATAGAGATCATCGCTGCCGACGCGCGAGCGCCGCCCGAAGATCACGAGCGCCGGCATACGCGTTGGAAGCTCTTGACCTGATGGTCCACCCCTCCGATGAGGCCGACTGACGACATGCCATGGCGATCTGCAGGAAGAGGGGGTGCTATGGTGCGGACACGCAACGTAAAGAAGCTCAGAACCCAAGGGGCCCAAAATAGTTCCGACCAGCTGAGCAGTGTTTTGGGTTGAAAGAGAAAGGGCTGAGAGAGTCAGGATGGCGGGATTGCCTCGCACTAGTGACTGTAGCCAAGTGCGGCACTGGCGCCACTACAGTAATGAAGACCGTTTCGCGCATACTGGCGGTTGCGATTCGGTGCCACCGAGGGTGCAGTGGCGTGCACGGTTGTTTTTATTAGTGTACAGTATGGAGGGGCCAGGTTGAAGTTGAACCAGCGACAAAAGAAACACAACATACGCATAAAAAACAATGTTGAAGGAGGTCACGAGAACACAGTTGAACATCGAAAGTCGCGGAGCAAAACGCGAGGAGATACTGCACTTGAAACTTGAAACGAACTGATTCCTAATATTTAGGAATGGATGACGATGGATGACTGACTGGGCACGGTGAAACGACCCGCAAGACAAAACGAATCATGCGTCTGATGAGTGAGCCGTGGAGACCGTGGAGAGCTCCCCCGGCCCTGAAGTAATGCTTACTCGGCTAGCATCCTGAGCTTAGTGAGAACAAGGTTATCTTGCGTCACAGAATCGTTTCATTTGTATGCCGTCACGTCGACGACCAAAATAGTGATGTTGTCCTGGGTCCTCCTGCTTAATGCATATTTGAGAAGCGCGTCTGCAGCTTGCTGTGGATCGTTGTACTTGGCAGCCATCTTAGCCGCCACTCGACTGGATACGACATCCCAAAGTCCGTCTGTCGCCATGATCAAGTAGCGATCGTCTGCTGTGAGCTGATGCGTGTGGATTTCTGGTTCGCTTGTGATAACATCCTTCAACGAGATGTCCCCAATTGATCTGGACATGGCAAGTGCTCCATTAACACGAGGAACATCCATGAATCTGGTCATGGGCCACATCAACTTGGCCAAAGCAGGAGGCCCTGTCACAAACCCTCCCTTCGCTTCGATCCGATCGCGTTCGTCTTTTCTGTCAGGTTTCTGATCTACAAATGGCCAACACATGATTAGCCACGGGGCGCTGTGACGGTCACAATGCTCACCGAGAACGTACCGATTGATAGCGCTACACACTTTCCGTCTTTTGTTGCTAATATCGCACGAGAGTCACCAACGTTGCCGATGAAAAGCATGCTATCTCGAATCACGCCAAGAAGGCATGTCGATCCATCCTCAACACCGATTTTCCAAGGTGTGTGAGTAGAGCCGCCAGCGGAAGGAGACTTCGTATTCCACTGCTGTTCAGTGCGCTTGGCGATCGCGCAGAATTCCTCGTCTAAAAATGATATCGCATGACGTGAGCTCTACAATTTAGTAAGACATGAGAACAAGCACGGATCAGCTTACCTAGCCGCTGAACACCCTCCGAGATCGCAGCTTCAATCGATTGTGAGACGCTCAGCGATTCGTCGATTCGATCGAAAACATGTTCGGCTGTGAATCGAGACGCGCGGTCGCCTCCATGACCATCAAAGATACCAAAGCAGCCTTCGTACGGGCCAGAATAACCGTTCAGCGTCAATCGTACTTGTACGCGCCCACCGACGAAGTACGCATCCTACAGTACGTTCAAGTCAGCATCTTCACAGTTCAGGATTCTCGCAGATTATCATGCGCACCTCTTGGTTGGTCTTGCCGCCGCGGTTGGTTGCGACGCCCACAGGACACTGCTCTTCATCTGACAGTACGTCAGTGCGCGCACGCGATAGCTCTTCTTCCTTCATCTTGCACTCTTCGACTGGCGGCTTCTTAGGCGTGACTGCTATGGCATCGGCGCCGCTGCTGCTGCTAACGCCCACCATGTATCTTCTGGTTGTCTTCTTTGGGTAGTCTGTTGATTTTATGGGTTTTGTTCTCCTGTTTTTTTGTTCTGAGGAGAGCAGATTTGACGCGGTGTGTGCTGACTGCCGCGTTTCCTTTCTCCAGAAATGCGACAAGGGGCAAGTGCACAGCGCGTCACGGGCCACCAGCCAATTCGCGCGCCGTTTCCTCGTCTGCGGGCCGGGCTGGTCGATGTGTCGTTCTTGTGTGTGTTGTGAGTCGCGGTCGTCGCGCCGCAAGAGATGCACCCTCACTCCCAACACGCCCACTCTTTGCGCAGTCGCTCTCTCTTTCTCAAACTCTGGGTCCAACGAAAAAACCAAGAGTGAGCGCTGCGTTTCCGGGCTCCTCGGTCTGACTCCACACGAGATGTTGATGATGGAAGCGAGGCAGGGCGAGAGGGCGCCCGTTCCCACCACTTTTAATCCATGCGTTTTTAAGGGGACTCGTGCCTGCAGCACCTTCTCATCGAGCAACTCGTGCGCGACCAACGCCAACACGTTGCCTCCCTCTCAATTGGCAACACGCCGATCCATCTCGAAGCGTATGGACTCACAGAGGGAGTTGCGACTACACAGGGCACCAGGATCAGAAGTGTCCCCCGTCGCAGACCAAGTGAAGCCATCACATAAACTTTCGGAGGCCGATGTTTGTGTTTGACTTGGGAGCATCATCCCTATTTTGGGCGAGCCCAAACGTCATCCTCACGTGGTGGGAGTGTAGTCATAAACATGGTGATCGGTGGCATTCTTCAAGGGGGCTGGGGGCTTCTTGACGGATGGTCAAAACCCAGGAGAGCCTCGCAAATCACACGGCGAACACATGGCCTCACATGAGGTGCAGCAGCTGATGTCCACCGAGCGGATCAGAGAGCTGCTGATGTGGCTACAGCGTTCCTCATCCTGGAGCACGTAGCAAGTCTCTTTTGTGCCCCATGCGCGACAATTCTCAAAGAAAGCAGAGAAGACGAGATCACAGGCATCTGGAAATGGCGTCCTTCGACGACCTCGCGTTCGCGGCGCCTCCTCGCGACAGCGTTTGTTCAATGCGGCCATGATTCCTGATGAAACGCCCCCTGAACTTTCCTGTACGATTTGCAGGGCGCGCCAGGTCTGTCAGCGCCGACTGCTGAGCTGTTCTGCCGCGATTGCGGCGAAGTTGCTACACAGACAACCCCGGGTGAGTGAGAGTACGCCTGATTACTTGGATGATGTCTTCACCTAAGCGCTTACATCCACGCGACAACTTCAGATCGTAAGCGTTGTCTCATCTGCGGCTGTGAGCTCGAGACCCGAACGGGTGACACAGCGGGGCAGGTATGAACCAGAGGTCTGCTCAATCGATCTTGTGCCCCATTGACTTTTCTTGCAGAGAGCTCGCCCCGATTTTGATGGCTCAGCGACACGAGATGTAGAGGGTCTCATGCGCCAGCTTATTGAGACGCTCGGCGCTGAGGCGGGCCTCCAGAATGACGCACGACGTCCTGCTGCCGAGTCTGCCGGTCGGTTCCCGCGATGCTCCTTCCGTTCTTTGTGGATGCACTGATCCACGTGCGTCATGTAGTGGCGACCCTCGGCTCCTTTGTGGCAGACCAAGCATCGACGATTGAAGTAACTATCGCAGTCAGCGGCATCAAGGGAGAAGTAAGAGCTTGTTACATGGCTACAATGATCTTCATCTCATGAGTTTGTATCCAGGTCGTAGCGGTGCCAGCCAACTTCGGACCGTGCGAGTCACTCCCCCGTGCTGCTCTATGCATTGCCGATCCCCTTGACGGGGCCAAAGATCTACAGAATGCGAGCATATTCAACGGTAAAATCGTCGTGATGGAGCGTGGGGCTTGTACGTTCGCACAGAAGGTGCTCCGTGCGCAATCGGCCGGGGCGGTTGGTGTCATCATTCTTCAGACCTTTGATGTATGGCCGTACACAATGACGGACAGCAAGGGGGAGAGCAAAAACATCACCATCCCATCATTCATGTTGAGCATGAAGCAGGGCAAGCAGTGCGTATCGTGGGGCACCTTTTCATCATGTGAAATGCTCTTACCATGTTCTCCCTGTAGTTTTCTCGCGTATTTGCAGGAACAAACCGCTGTCAAGAGTGAAGAAGTATTCGCTGAGATAACTGTCCGCAAAGATGCTCGCGAGTGTGTCATCTGCCAAGTTGACATGTCTATCGGCATGCAGCTGACACGAATGCCGTGCCAGGTATGGTATCCTCCTAGTCACCCCTCGCCAAATCCTCTTTTTCTCAATCAGCGCTCTATGGTTCCACAGCACATGTTCCACACCGACTGCCTGCACCAGTGGCTCAAGATCGGCAACTCGTGCCCAATCTGCCGCGTCGAGATCCCATCCAAGGGTGGCTCGATCTCTCTCACAGCCGCCCAAGAGCGGCAGCGTATCGCAGCTTGGAGTTCCTGGTTCTCTTAACCGCAAAGAAAGATAAAAGTGTAGCCATGTCATCTCTACCGTTTTTTGCTAAAACTTAGTGTTCTGGTACCGTTTTATTGCGATACCTGACCTTGTTTTGGTATAGAGTGGGCAGTTGAGCCATTGGCCACTGGTGAGCACGAGGAGCCACGCAGAATCACTCGCATCAGAGACCGACAAGCGACAATGGAGTTCTTCGCGACGCAAGTGACCACGGGCCCGGCCTTCTGCCCGCACTGTGGCACGATCCTTGACCATCCAGACACCAACAACATTGTCTGCTCGGCCTGCGAGTACCGGTGCCAGTACCAAAGTGCGTTCTGAGCAATGAATAGTGATGAGAGGCACGTTTATTCATCACTGACTCGCTTCTCTCCGTGATTGACAGACTTGCCATCGCTTTCGGTCGTGACGACCAGCGAGGAGAAGCCTGTGCCAAAGTGGTTGAAGACTGACCAGTCGGTGAACGAAGTCAAGGGCCCAGCGCGCGCGACGGTCGAGGAGACCTGTCCAAAGTGTGGCAACCCAGAGATGGACTACTACACGATGCAGTTGCGC
>KE464222.1:0-10876 GCA_000387445.2 Pythium aphanidermatum DAOM BR444 | reverse complement strand
TTAATAATTAGAAGCAACACGCTTCCTCTTTCTCCACAACGACGCAGTCTACAAAGGTGATTTATTTGTCAACGATCTACTGCATGGAGAACCCGGTGATTTCCATGTTAATCACGAGAGTGAGATACGTCTCCAGGTCTTCGCGTGTCTTATACAGAGGCAAGTCGATACGATTGAAACACGTATGTGCCTTGGGGTACAATCCAGTGGGAGGGACGCCGCACGGCACGATGTGGATGCCGAAGCGCCGTACTCGGCCATCGTTACTGAGCAAAGCCTTGAAACCTTCGACTGGGACTCTAGATGTTCCTGTAACAAACTGGAGCAGTCGAGCACGCTCTTCTTGAGAGAATGCTCGCACTGTCTCCCAGAACCACTCTACGACCTTCTTCTCGGGCTTCGTCGGGTGATCAAAGTCCTGGAATTTCACATCTGTGTGGCGTATCCAATCGTCTACGTCAATCTTCGGCACTCCACAGATAAGTAATTCGAGCTCCTGGTAGTCGAACACCGCCAGGAGGGTACGAGGAATCACGTCGTAGAGTCCTTGCAGGATTGCGCTGATCTGCTCGTGCACACTGTCGAACATTTTGTACTTGATGAGCAGATCAAGGTACTCATCCTTGTTCTCATCTGTCACCGGGATGTCCTTGCCTCCAGGCTTGAGCTCGTCAGTGACGATTGCGCCGTGCGCATCGAGTCGCTGGATCGTGAAGTCCAGGCAAAGGTTCTCCACGTTGTCGTTGCTACGCAGCCACGCTGCATTGCGGTACAGCTCTTCATCCAGGAACTCGAGGTCCGAGAATGAAATTGGCACTCCAAGAAGGTGCTTTAGCAGTGGCAACGAAAAATGCACAGTGAGTAGCTGGCCTTCAAGGAGACATTTGGCGATTAGACGGCCGATGAACTGATAGCACTTGAGGTGGTCACGGTGGATCTGGGCCGAGTTCGGGTTGATCCAGTACCCGAGATTTTCGACGTGAGTAGCTTGGAACAGGCCGTATGACTCATCAAACAACTTCTCGCACAACAATAACACCCACTCGCGCATCAATCCTCCGGCGTCTAGCCCAGGCTCCTCGATGAACTCGATGCGGAGTCGTTGTCTCAGATCAGAGGCAGGCACAAGCATCAATAAGTGCATCGACTCATTTAGCACCGCCTCCCGACGGATCTTGAGCAGCAAATGACCCTCTTCCCACGGAATCGACACCTTCTCCATTTCTTGCAAGAACCAACGAACTTTGGAACGAAACGACAACGAAGCTATGGACTCGAAGTCGATGACACCGGTGGCGCGAGGAAACTCCTCCGTATCGATAGCGTGTGCCTCATGAATTACGGTCTCAGCTGGGACCCACTGCACAATCCCATTCGAATCAACATGTCGGACGTAGCCTACTGAAACCTGCGAGATAAATCCACCGTCGTCACTCGTTGCACTTGTTGATGAGCCGATAAATGGCGTCGCTGCACCGATTTTGCCATCTTGAATACGGCGGATTGTTGGTGAGAACTTGCCATCCCCATCAGTTGAGGCGTGCATCGTGAGCTCAGTCTCCACGCCAACGTTGCGGTCGTTCCGGGCTTGGCTGTGACTCCGTTGACTCGACCCGGTCAGAGGTTCGTAAATGTATGCATCGTCAATGTCGTCGTTATCGCCCAGAGCAGCAATTGGCGGAGAAAACGGAGGGGTCGTAGGCGAAGTCTCAGCTGTGAGGATACTGATGCGGGACGGACGACAGTCCTCGATGCGTACCCACCGGAACTGGCCATCATCCGTCTTCTCTCGTTGCCACATGTTGCGTCGACGAGCGCCACGCTGACGCTGGTTCAAGTTCATGGCATTGAGGCGACGCACGTGGAAAGACCGAGTTCGAGCGGCTTGAAGAGTCTGCTCCTCCGAGGAGAACCCAAAAGACCCGACACTCTTCATGGCATTCTTCTTAGCTGGCCCTCCACCAGCACCCGATGGAGATGCAACTGCCTGCTGTGAGATCACTTGTGGCGTCCCACACATGAGGCACTCGCGTTTGGCCGGGTGATTCTCATGGTAGCAGATTGTACACTGCCACTCGACTTCGCCAGCTTCAATGAAGCTGTTATCAGCCACGTCTCCGTTAGCTTCGCCACTCAATCCGTTCCACTGCACATCACCATGTCATACCTGTCGACCAGCGAGTGGCGCTGCATGTTGTTATTCATGTTGTCATGCTCGACAAAGCGGCGCAGGCGGCGCTGGTGGTAGTAGTAGATAACGACGGCGCCGACACCTACAGCGATCATCGCACCGAGAAAGATGTAGATGTAGTACGCGACGCCCGAGTGTTCATTCTTGCCCGAGTCCGTCGCCGTGCCGTTGCCCGTGCTATTGTGGTCGAGCCCCGTGTTGAGCGTGAAGTTTGACGTGGCCCACGACGTCGTGGCGCCCAGCCCCAGTTGCAGGTTACGGCGGAAGCCCGTCATCGGCGGCGTCCTCACACGCAGGCGGCGTGCAATATGCGGAGCGTTCACTCACGTGAGTCTCGCGCGGCTCTTGAGCGCCGGACCGAACTCCAGTCCCCGCTTCCGGGTTACGCTGGACGCGGCCATGTGTGTAACCCGCTCCATCTCTGCCCCGCTTTCCTGACGTTTCTGTGTTTCTTCCGCCCAGCCGTTTCGTGGAAAAACAACCACAAAAGGCAAAACCTCGTTTTTACGGCTCGACCCATCTCGTAAAAGTGACATGCTGCGTCACACAAATGCCGTGGTGCTGCAACAACGTTCGTATAACCAAGGGACACACCTCACGGTCTGACATCGTCCCTTGTCGAAGTTTTTTACTTTGGGACACAGAGGTCCTGTCCTTTTGGCAAAACAAAGTGAGATGGGCTGGTAGTGCAGTCCGTAGTGGCATCTGCAGCCGTAGTGCTAGGCTCTATTGGGTCAGTTATGGGCCGTGTATGGATTGCGAAGGCGATGAAGGCAAGTAGTGATACGTTGGATCCAGCGAGAGTTCGTTGATGGTGGCCAAGGTCTGTGAGAGTTTTTATTGAACAGATTATTGTTATTGAGGTTGTGTGCAATTTCAATAGCCAAAATTCCAATACACAATATTTGAATGCGGACAGTAATGAGAAAGAGAGCGGCTCGGATCCCACCAACGCCAACTGCCGAGAGCTTACCTTCCACGTCGCAGAGAAGGAGAATTCCAAGTATGTTCCGAATTGGTCCAGACGACCGAGCAGCGGGCAGCGGCTGCGCTGCCGCCACATTGTCATTTCGTCGTCGCGCCGCAGTTCAAGTCGCGGTCGCCGATCAAGTCGAGCAACGGGCAGCGGGCAGTGGCCGGGACCCTTGACCCCTTCGTGGAGGCCACATCTCGGTCCCAGCCACATGCCACTGGCCAGGTCGCGGTTCGCTGTTCAAGTCGAGCAACTGGCAATGGCTGGGGCCCTTGACCCCTTCGTGGAGGCCACATCTCGGTCCCAGCCATGCGCCACTCGATCGCAGGAGTAGCGTTGGATGGTGGTCTATCGCGAGACGCAGTTCCACTCGAGTCCTGTTTATGCGATGTCTGGCTCCGAAAGCCAATACCGAGCGCACTACGTGCGTCGGTTGATGCCGCTACAGTGTCGAACTGCGGGCTCGAGTGAGACAATTCAAGTCGAGCCTCCAGAGCTCGCTACAACCTCTGGCAGCGGCGTCACTGCACACTAGGGCTCAAGGTTGACTATTATTTAGGGTTCAAATAGATTCATACACTAGCAAACGTATATACACGCTATTACTCCGTACGCATGACTCTGTTTCAAGAACCACATTGCATTCTAGTGTCCTCATTCACAATCTCTCTGCTCATTTACAGTGTATCTTCCACCTATTAGAATTCGCTCGTTGAACTCAATAGACTTCATCTTAACATCATCATTTACAGTGTATCCTTCCCTGTCCCAGTGATCAGCAAGACGTCATGCTACCTTTGGAAGCGCATAACCGTTCATTTACGGGTTGACGTCTACGCTTATAGTCCTCTGTAAAGACATAACATTACCGTACTTTGAAATAGAAGACACCCGGAGTAGTAGACTGCACAAGCTTATCAAAACTACTGTCAGAGCGGATATTTTTACTATGGACAATCGATATACGTTGGAACATTTTACTGGTTTTCTTACTTTTCAGTTCCCACGCGACTGTGATTGTCCCAATACCGAATATATATTTCTGGGGCAAGATAATCTCTTGAAGGGCTGTCGTACTCCATCGGAGCACTACCAGGAATATGGGTCTCTTCAACCCAGATTCGTTAAAACCCACCCACCCGGGTACAAAGTTGCTGTGCGAGCCTGGCAAGAAGAGCAACGACAGGAAGCGAAAGGCAGCCACGACGATCATGAACGGCGCGTCGCCTCCGCCTCCTCCTCCTCCGCCGCCGGGGTCTCCTCCTCAGCCCATGACCCCTGCACCAGCGTCTCCGCCACTGCCTCCACCTCCGAGCTCACCGCCTTTGCCTCCATTGCCCGTATACTCAGTGCGAGGCAGCGCCAGTCCGCCGAGCGACCCGAGCTTCCCTCCTCCACCACCGTTTCCACCCATGCCCCCACTACCGACACTCGAGCGCCAGGCATCCGATGCGTCAACTAAGAGTCGCGGGTCATTGCACAAGCAGCGCCACCGCCGCAATGCCTCGTTAACGGCCAGTGACGGCGCGCACCAAGGCGATGGCACAAGCTCGAGTTTTTCATCACCGCTTCCGCCGTGTCCAGAAGATCCGCCGGCTCCACCACCGCCTTCGTGTACGCCACCGAAGTATCTCCCACAGGATGAGGCCGATGAAGGTGCAGCAGAGTGTCCAGACGAGTTTGATGATCGCGCTTCAACTAGTACGCAACAGGACGCACGCAGTAGCGTCGACTTTGACGACGAAAGCGCCGATGCTGATACTGAAGACATGCAGCAGGAAGACGAAGATGACGAAGACAAAGATACACGCAGCAGTCAACAGCAGTCTCCACCTCCGCCGCCTCCATCTCCACCTACAACAGTGGAGACCACGGCTCCAGGCAGTCCTCCCCCGCCTCCTCCGCCACCCTTCTCACCACCTAGTGGTAGGATAGGAACCACCGACGAAGAGCGCTCGCAGAGTGTGAAGGACAGTCAGGAAAGTGTTGGTTCTGTCGGATCGACAACCTCGACGCAGAACACAACCAACGGGCCTACAGCGTCAGTGATTGCGTCGATGCGGACGGCAGCAAGCAACCGTGAGATCATGGCTGTAGATTCAGTCAAGGAGACGCCTGTAGAGCGATCTCGCTTCTATATCGGTGACATTGAAAATTACACGATTATCGACAAGGTCGGATCCGGTACATACGGGTAAGAGGCGGCACGTGTGGATGAAAGTCGGTTTGATGTTGACACAGCTACGTGGTTGCTGTATGGATATGAAGTGAGGTGTTCAAATGTCAGCACAAAGTGACAAAAGATATTGTGGCGCTGAAGAAGCTTCGAGCTGATGTTGAGAAGAACGGAGTGAGTGACGTAGGCCCTGGTGGAGTTGGATTAGACTGCAAAACCTAACATTATGTATGCAGTTTCCAATCACATCGATTCGTGAAATGAAGATATTAAAGCAGCTCAGACATCCAAATGTTGTCGCACTCAAGGAAATCGTCTCTTCGAGTGGTATGTTTGTTCAAAAGCTTCCCAACTGGGTAGCTATCTGAAGTTCTGTCACATTGGACGCAGCCCCGCCAAAAGAAGGAAAGCGACCCCCACTGTATTTTGCGTTCGAATACCTCGAACATG
Source organism: Pythium aphanidermatum DAOM BR444 (assembly GCA_000387445.2). NCBI lineage: Eukaryota > Oomycota > Peronosporomycetes > Pythiales > Pythiaceae > Pythium > Pythium aphanidermatum. The sequence continues at coordinate 5,086 of KE464222.1, read as the reverse complement.
ACCTTTGTGGCTTGCTCAATCACCCAAAAGTCAAGTTTAGCCGAACTCAGATCCAGTGTTACATGCGCCAACTCTTATGTGGACTTGCATTTATGCACCGCAACAAGATCGTGCACCGTGATATCAAGGCGTCCAACTTGCTCCTGAACAACCAAGGAATGCTCAAGATCGCGGATTTTGGCTTGTCGCGTTTCTGGAATGACGTGGCAGCGAAGGCAGGACGATACACCAACAAGGTCGTCACGCTCTGGTATCGACCTCCTGAACTGCTGCTTGGCTCGACATCCTACGATTTATCAGTGGACGTCTGGTCAGTCGGATGCATTTTTGCTGAGCTCCTGCTTGGGCGACCCATTCTGCAAGGGAAAACGGAAGTACATCAGCTTCAGTTGATCTTTGGACTCGTCGGGCTTCCAACTGATGAAAATTGGCCCGGATACAAGAAACTCCCTGGGGCTAAGGATATTGTTCTTGACCCTAAGTACGTCTGTCCTCTTCGGGAGCGATTTAAGAAGTACGTGTGCTACGCCATGAATGGTTCTTTAGGAAGCCTGATCATCTATTTTGCAGTTTCCCACCACATGCCATAGATCTACTGGAGAAGCTCCTCACGCTCGACCCTGCGAAGAGAATAATGGCAGCGGAAGCCATGGATCATGATTACTTCTGGCGAGTTGTCACATGCAAGCCTAGAGAGTACGTACATCAGCTTCTTCCAACGGCTGCTTCGTCACTAACAAATGATCCACTGTCAGCCTGCCAAAATTTGGTGTGTCATCAACCCACGAGTATCAGTCAAAGAAGCGTCATCACGAAGAGATGGCGGCCGCAGCTGCAGCAGCAAACCAGCATGGAGGAGACCACCACAGAAATGTGAGGGCACGAGATCGAAACTATCATCATCACCGCACTCACCACAACCAAGGAGGCTCTTCGCACCATACTCATCGCGGTGGTGACCGAAATCGACCACACCACCGAACCCATCGTGATGGAGATCGTGACCGTTCTCGTTCACGAGACCGCAGTCGAGAACGCGATCGATCAAGAGACCGAGACGAGCGCCACCATCATCGTGCCAGGCATGATGACCGACGCTCGTAAGACTAAAATTGGAAATATAAGATACAAAATACGAGTTTTGTAAAGATATCGAGTCATAGTGCTGAGGTTATCGCGATAGTGACACGGTCAGTTCTGACTTGCGAGCATGAGCATGCGCACGTGGCTCGTGCTGTGGCTCGCGACTGTGGCTGTATGTGCGTCGGTCGTCAACGCGCTGTTCTTCCACGTACAAGACGAGGTAGGATGGTTGAGGAGGCAGACTGTGGGCATGACAGCTCACTGATGGTGTCGGATGCAGAGCCACCGCTGCTTCCTTGCGGATGTGCCCGCTGGAACCACGTTCCACGCCGAGTATGAGTCTCCGGATACGAGCGACACAATGGTACGCACTGCTAGTACTACATGATAGCTCTGAGCAGCAGTTGATGGTGTCTCCGATTGCAGCGCACAGTCATTGCGATCTACGCGCCGAACCCACAGCCTGGTACCACGAATGTGCTAGTGAAGAAAGAGACCACGAGCGCCAAGGTGCGTGGCAACCTCTGGATCGTCATGCGAGCTTGGTACTGAGTAAAGATGCGTAGGGTGCGGTCCCATTCACGTCGACAGCTAATGGTGACCATTGGGTCTGCGTGAGTCTTGACGCGTCCGAGTATGCGCTTCCGAAGGGATCGAAGATGGTGCGTCTCAGTAACCTCGCGATCTACCACACGAGTCTGATAGAACCTGTTAACTTGATGCAGCGCTTCATGCTCAAGATCTCGATGGGTCCAAGCTCCCAAGAGTATCAGGATCTCGCGAAGAAGACCCACATGGACGATCTCCATATTGAGATTATGAAGCTGCGCGACCGCGTGAACGCCATCCAGCGGAACCAGGACTATGCCAAGGTGCGTACAGATGCAGAGATAACTGGTTGCATATCGATGACCGATTTTGCTCACTGCTCGGCATTTTATGTGATATCTCTAGGCCAAGAGCATGCTCTTTCAGTCGCGGATCGAGAGCAACAACAAGAAGGCGATGTGGGTCTCCGTCGTTCAGATCTGCATCCTGCTCGCCACTGGCTTCTTCCAGGCGCAACACTTGCGCAAGTACTTCCATAAGAAGAAGCTCGTCTAAGATTGAGCCACTGTGACTGGCAATAGAGACTGTTACTTGTCCTGAGAAGTGTCGTGTATTTACTGACTGATACCTGGGTTGCTGCCGGCTCCTTCAGTAGCTTCGCGCTCTCGCTCTTGCTGCAAGGCGAGCTGCATCGCGTTGTGGATCATGCGGCAGTCGGTTGTGTACGGAATCGAATAATCGACGAAAGAGCCTGCATGCATCCGTGGTCAAAACGCCGCCCCAGCATCTTCCCCACTGCCTGACCGTCTCACACGCACCGAGCACACCAAGCACTGCGAATGGCTTGTACGACTTGCGCTGGATACTAATGGGGATGCCGATCAACACACCGGCGACACAGCACTTGACACGCCATCCGTCAGCCCTCATTGCGTCATCTCTGCGCCACACCACGCCACGCCACACGCACCAGCACTTGGCGGTTGACCATACACGACGCCAGCATCTTCTGCAGTTCAGCCGAGTCCTCGTTGCCTTTGGGCGTGTGCTCATCGTCCACCTTCTTGAGGAACATGGCGCTTCTCCGCTGTGCTGTCTGAAGCAAATGACACTAACTGGAGCCACACACCACAACCAAACCTCTCTTCAGTGACATCCAGAATGGACCACCTCGAGCCGCTTGTGTCCGCGCATGCGACGCTCTCGCTCTGTGCTCCTCGCGTCGCTGCGATCGATGCCGTGGTGATAGCGACTAGCGCATTCGCGGATGACACGCCATTGGTCTCACTCGTCCAAGCAGCAGCCTCGAGTAGCACGTACTTGGTGAGCCGCGTAGCTGCTCGTGTCACCAGAGCCGCGAGAGATGTAGACGATCAAGAAGACGCACTGCTGGTGCTGTCGAACGAGTACTCACGCGCGATGCGCGAGGCGATTCAGCGTGGTGACTTGCGCATCGTCCAGCACATCCACGCGCGAGACAGCGCACGTCTAGGTGTTAGGGTCTTGGAGGCGGCTGCCGAGGCCCCACAGTTCGAGATCCTGGAGTGGCTGTTTGCGCACCGCCTTGACGGCCTCTGTGTCTCTCGACCGCCGATGGAGTGTACAGAGATCGAGTGTTGTATGCACCATGTAATGGTAATCGCGGCAGGGCATGATCGCGGTGCTGGTCTGTTCTGTTGGTAGCACCCAAGTCCATGCACCCTACTGTGATCAACGCGTTAATCGGGACAGGAAAGCTTGAGACTCTCAATCTGCTGCATGAGAAGAGATTGATCCCACCAGGACGAGCATGGCTCGACCGAGCCCTTGCGTGTGGCCGTGTGGAAATTGCAGTCTGGCTCCAAGAAACACACCGTAGCATTGAAAACACCCCCAGATCACAACGGACGAGAACACATCTCGATCGACACTAGTCATTTGGGTGACTGGGGCTCACTACGAAAGCTTCTAGTCAAAGGAGATATCACGGCATTCAGAACTCGGTACTCGGTCTCTACATGCTGTGAGATCATCCCAATGAGCGACATTGCGGTGGAGAACTGCGACTCCGAAGATCTGCTGAGCTTTCTCACGTGGGCTAACAGAGTGAGAATGGCGTGTGGACGCCAACAGCGATGGACAGAGTTGCAACATATGGACACCTACACATCGTCATGTGGCTGCCTGAGAATCGCTCTGAGGGCTGCTCTGTGGACGCATTGATCAGAGCGGCATCAAATTGGCACGGCGATGTCGTACAATTTCTGCATTCCTGTCGACACGAAGGCGCGAGCCCCTTAGCTATGGACTTGGCCGTGGAAAACGGCCATCTCGAGGTCGTCAAATGGCTTCACACTTACAGGAGTGAAGGTTGCTCAAACCGAGAAATGGACGGAGCCGCATTTAGTGGTCGACTGGACATAATTGAGTGGCTTGACAAGAATCGCACTGAAGGATGCTTGTGGAGGCGATGGAATCAGCCGCAGTAAACGGCCATCTCCACGTTTTGGAGTGGCCCAGTTGTGCTCCTTTTGTGATGGATGATGCTATGGTCGGCCATGAGCGTCTCGATGTTGTCTTGGGGCTGGTTCAAAACTACCCTTCAGAGTGCAGAAGGCGTGTATCTCTCCAGAACGTCGACGATCCCACCATAGCTCAGTGATTAATCAAACAGAAGAGGGTGCATTGGACTTTAGAAGCCCCTACTGGTGCAGCCATGAACGGTCGCCAGTGGTTGCTGAACGCTTTCGCTGAGAATGAGAAGGCATGTGGTTTCTCCTCAAAAGAACTGAAAACACTTGTTGCGTCCACTCGAAGGAGCAAGCATCAATGCGTGGCTAGGTGGGGTGACGCATTCAAATCGTGCCTTTCGTCCAACTCGACATAAACATAACTGGATATCAAGTGAATCTCTTGGTGGTCAAAACGCTCAGTTTCTATTGCAACTGTTATGGGACGAACGCTCGTCATATGTACATGGCCGCGTGTGTCGACGATCGAGGGTGCCACCTATGTGGTTGTTCATTAGCTGTGGCATACATAGACACTGGGGAGGCGAGATTTGTTGCCGTGACCGATCCATCAGTCGACGGATCAGGGGCAGCCGTTGGGACAGGTTTCAGTGAGACCTCAGGAGTAGCTTGGGCATGATACTTGGCTAGATCCAAGTTGTCTCGATAGAATAAATCTGCTTCATACCAGTGTCGTAAGACCGCCCGAACAGCGTGAGCGAAGATCACGAGGTGGCGCAAGAACCAGAGCAACAAAACCGTGGCGTTGACGCCGATGAAAATGTTTGCGAACATTATGCGGTGGTTGGCGGACACTTGTCGTCGTGGAAGAAACTGGAACCCAATGGAAATGTTAACGATCTTCAGTATCTCTACCAAGAGAGTTACCCACGTCACCGTTCGCGACATGAAAGGCTTGAATAACATCACAGCAACGATGAAGACTGAGTGCAAAACGATCTGTG
>KE464219.1:7806-30909 GCA_000387445.2 Pythium aphanidermatum DAOM BR444 | reverse complement strand
ATCGATCCTAATGATGCGCGGCAAGCCATGGGCGTGATAATGATGATAATGTGTAAGTCTATTGAGTTCGACGTTAGCGAATTCTAATAGCTGGAAAAGGCTCCGTAGAATCTCTGGGTTGCGAGGCTGTCGATGCTGGTGGAGTTGATGTAGGATAAGAGCACTGGCAATGGGCGTAGATTAGTATCAAGCAGTTGTGAGAGGTCGGCGTGACCTGCTCGGATAGTAGGGTGGTGGACACATGAACTGTGTTTGGTGTCCATAGCAAGGTTGGCGAGGTGATCGGCCATCTTGTTGTTGACCCTGTTTAAAGGCAGCGCTCTTGCCTACGTTGCTTCATCAAGAATTCGCGAACGCACCCACATTCTTCTCTCCCCCACGATCAACCAACTGAATAAATCAGACAAACTTCGCGTACTAGATGCTCGAATAGCACTACTTGATACGGAATCAGCTATACGTTCCGCACCGATCGTTGACACTATGAAGTACGTCGCCTCGCTATACAATTCTTTCATTAGCTCTCAGTAGCGGTCACGCCTAATGAAGCAGAGGCTTCGCCAAAAAGCAGCTCTGGTCACAGTGATGCTCGCTAGTACTTACTGCGGATCTTCTCACGAAGATCGTCAATATCATTTACACCCTCCGACGACACCGACGTCACCATGTGTACCGGCATGCTTCGCGAGTAGTCGCGTTTACCAAATGAAGAAAACCACACATTCCGCTTCATCCTTTCGCTCTATTCCTGAGACTTGTTGCTCCTCTGAATCAGATACTGTCCAGTATCAGATAAGTTCTTACAGTCGAACATTGAGCCACTCTAGATTAGGAAATTGAACATTGTACTCCAATGAGTACCTAATTTTATGTCCAGTATTCCTAAATTAGGACACAAGGTGAAGCTGCTTTGTTGGCAATCGGACGAGCGAGATCGAGAAGATGCGCGGCGCAACGTGGACTATGGCGACGCTGCTGGGCGTGGCGGCGACCATCGGGGCCTCTGGGGTCAACGCAGTGGACTTGCACGGGCTCTCACCGGAGCTCAAGCAGAAACTCGCGCGCGCGACGACGGTACGTGTCTGAACGGACTCGGGAGACAGTTGAGTGTTGAGCTCATGGCATGGCTCGGCAGTTCTCATGCGATGGCGGATCCAAGAAGCTCCCAGTGGCGCGGCTAAACGACAACTACTGTGACTGCGACGACGGCAGTGACGAGCCGGGCACGGCAGCGTGCTCGCACACGGACGCCACGTTCCACTGCGCCAATGTCGGCTACTTCTCCAAGAACCTCCCGACGTCGCGCGTGAATGACCAGATCTGTGGTGCGTACCGAGGCAGATCAGTGGGTCTTTCGGGAGATGAGCGCTGAGTGTATTCGTGTAGACTGTTGTGACGGCTCGGATGAATACGCCAGTGGCACAGTGTGTCCCATCACGTGCCAGTCGCTTATGGACAAGTTCATGGCCGAGAAGCGCGGACTGTTGGACGTTTATGAGCACGGACGTGCGGAGCGTGACAAGCTGGTCAATGACGCTGCTGAGTTGTGGAAGAAGGATCAGGAGCAGCTCGCGACGCTGGAGAAAGAAGTCGAGACGCTCAAGCGGTCGGTGAGCCAACTGGAAAAGGTGAAGGAAGACGAGGAACTCATTGAGACGAAGGAAAAGATGGAGAGAACCGAGGATATTAAGCGAGGAATGCTGAAGACATTGGGTCTGAGTGATTTGTCTCACGAGCAGTTGGGCTTCCTCGTGTTGGAGCTTGCCAACCTGCAGTACGGCAAGGATGAGGTGCTTCGGCTCATCAAGGCCGAACGCGACGGACTGGGTGAGTCGCAGCTCGAGCTGGACGAAGCCGAGTGGAAGAAGCGTGACGAAGAGCGCGAGAAAGAGACGGAGCGCATCAACACGCTCAAGGAGGAACGTCGGAAGGAGAAGGAAGCGAAGAAGAAGGCTCGCGACGAAGCTATTGAGCGTGGCGAGACTCCTGCTGAGGAGCCTGAGGAAGAAGAAGTGGAGCTAGAGGTGCCACCAGTGGAGGACCGCCCGGTGAAGAAGCTATTTGATCAAATGTCCAACTTCGGATCCTACGAAAGGGAGCAGGCCAAGAAAGCTCGTGAGAGCTATTATGACACCAACTCCAAGTTCTCATCATCCGAACGCAACCTTCGAGACCTCAAGGAATCGATGGCGAAGTCGTACGGAGCGGACAACATTCTTTACGGGCTGCGCGACAAGTGCTTCGAGACGAGCGGCGGCCAGTACAAGTACTCGATGTGCTTCTTCGGCAAGGCCAAGCAGGACTCGACATCGCTCGGTGAGATGCAGGCGTACGATGCAGAAACAAACCCCAACGAGGTGCACTTCACGGGCGGCACAACGTGCTGGAACGGCCCCGCGCGCTCACTCAAGGTCACACTCGAGTGTGGAGCTGAATCGCAGCTCTATGGAGTCGACGAGCCGTCGACATGTGTGTACACTGCCAAGCTCAAGACGCCAGTGGCGTGCGACGAAGCGTACAAGACGAAGCTGCTGGCTGGTGATGATGGAGACGCCGGAGTCAGCCGCACAGCTCATCACGTGGAGGTCGAAGTGGACGCAACGCTTTAAGACAAGAACAGATGATGCGGGAAGATCTCCCGGTGTGAGAGCATGATGTTGTGCATTGTTCATTATTGTGATGAGTGCAGTGGGACTAGAAGCCCCGTGGCTGCTGCTGGCCCCACATGGGGTTGTGCTGTGGTGGCTGCTGTCCCCAGTGCATCTGCTGCTGTTGTGGTGGGTGCATCATGGGCTGGAATCCTTGGGGTGGTGGATGTTGCATTCCGTACTGCTGTGGGCGGTAGGCTCCAGTTCCACCCATCGATGGCGGTCCTCTTCCCACACCACTCAGTCCCTCGAAAGGATCCGCTGCGGCTGCCACTGGCGCTGGCATCCCCATAGGTGGGGGTGGACTCGTGAACCCGAATCCGCCGTGTGGCTGCTGAGGCGCAGATTGCTTCACCGGGCTTGAGGGAAAATTGAACGCATTGAAGGACGAAGGGGCGACTGGGGCGGGGGCATGAGCGGCACCAAAGGCACTGGGGGACGATGGGAAGTTGGCGAAGTCGGCGAATCCTTCAGCTGGAGCTGAGGCCGTCCATCCAGCGCCAAATGCGTCCGCTGCCTTAGCTGGGGGTGCTGTCGTGGGTGTGGAGATGGTCGGGTTGAAGTCCATGTCCAGCAAGTCAGTGGCAGGAGGTTTCTTGGCCGAAGCATTCTCCTTCCGTGGCTCACCAGAGTTGGTGAACGAGCCTTCTCGTGAGGCTGGTGCTGGTCCTCGCGCAGCTGGGGCTTTTGTTGTCTGTGTTGTCTTGCGAGGTGAGGGTGCCGCCGCTCCGTTGTTCTTGGGCAACGGTTTGTCGTCAAGCATGGCGTCGATACACTCGAGCACGTGGTCGATGGTAGCACGCCGCTCGACATCGGCTTGTAGCATTCGTGCGATGAGCTGGTGCAGATCCGCCGAGTACTTGGACTCCTTGGGGATCGTGTATCGCTCTGTGCGTAGGCCGTCAGGTGGGAACGGAGACTTGAAGAAGGCCATGGTGTAGAGCACACAGCCCATGGCCCAGATGTCAACGGCCTCAGTGAGTTCTCCAGAGCCGAACATGGCTGTGCCTTCCACATCAGCCAGCTCCGGCGAACGATACATGGCTGTGGTGCGCTTGAGCACGTGCTCGGCCTGGCGCATGCGTTCTTCTTTGGTCTTGAGACTCTGTGGGCCATCCACGCACGAACCGAAGTCGCAAAGCTTGTACACACCATTCTGTGCGAGTAGGAAATTCTCGAGCTTGAGATCGCGGTGAGCAACGGGCGGGTCCTGGTGGTGTAGCAGGCTCACGGGTACACACAGGGAGCGGAAGAGCTTCAACATATCCTTCTCGGCGAAGCGCTTGGCGCCCATTTTCATCATGTTGTCATACAGGTGGCCCGACGGACAGTACTCCATGAGAATGAACACCTCCCGCTCGCCCTTGGTCTTGTTAATCGTCTGTGAAGCATGATACTCAACCACCTGTGGGTGGTGGAAGCGCTGATGCATGTCGATCTCGCTCTTGATGAGGGCGAACGCCGCCTCGTTCTCGGCCACTAGTCGCTTTAGGACCATGGGCTTGGCCGACTCGCGCTGTACATCCTTGACCAGGAAGATGAAGGACGAGCCGCCCTCGCCCAGGTACTTGACGACTTCCACCTGGTAGCGGCCCACTTCAGCACGGCGTCCGATGTACTGCTGCACGTTTCCCATTCTCGTCTCGTGAAGAGGAAGTGCCGCGTCGTTTCATGATCCAGAAGGAGGTGGATGTCGCATGAAGGTATCTTTGAAGATGATGTCGCACGAAGGTTGTCGTGAATGTTGTAGGAAGGTTATCGGAAGGTGGTGCCGGTTGACTGCCACTGGTTCCGCCTGGCCGCACAGTAGTGTCTTGCGTTCCTGGGAATCCCGACGACTCCACACCATCATGAAGCACCGCGTTGCGTTCCGTAAGCTCAACCGCACGTCCGCGCACCGATGGGCCATGCTGCGGTACGTGTAGTGCATTGTCTTGGCTCCATGACCGTGTTGTTTGCATCTTTTCTAATGGCCTGGATCGCCCATGAACAGCACCCAGGTGACGCAGCTCGTCGAGCATGAGCGCATCCGCACGACGCTCCCAAAGGCCAAGGAGCTTCGCCGCGTGGCTGACCAGGTCGTGACCATGGCCAAGCAGGGCGATCTGAGCGCCCGCAAGCGCGCCGAGTCGGTGCTTCGCACGCCGGCGGCCGTCGACAAGCTCTTCAACGAGTTCGCCACTCGCTACGCGTACGTGTACCTGTATCCTTCCCCATTAAGCGTGTCCATACTGGTTGCTAACATGTTCTCTTAGTGCTCGTGAGGGTGGCTACACGCGTGTGGTCAAGGCCGACTTCCGAAAAGGCGATGGCGCCGAGATGGCCATCATCGAGTACGTGGATCGCCCTGGCGAGATCCGCAAGGCCAAGCTGCCAAAGGGCCTGCGCGTGGTGCTGGGCGAGGAGCAGCCAACGGAGGTCTCGTCGGCCTAAGCTCTTAGCTGCTTGTCAATATACCACCCGTTAGAACTCCATTCGCTGCTTCCGACATGCATGCTCGTATACATTGCTCTAGTTACACTTCGGGACTTCTTGGCACTGCGCGGCGCTGCTTTGGCGTGAGAGGCGGGGCCTGCTGCTGCTGCTGCATCTCTGTTTCTTCTTCCTCTTCTGAGTCTTCGTGTTGTGTCTCCAGTTGATGCAACCGCTCGTCGACGACCACAAGGAGACTCTGCACTTTGCTCATGTCCTCCCGCAGTTTGATCAACTCGTCGCGATCCATGCTCAGCACACGCACGGCATCGTCACAGCTCTGGTTAGCTCGCTTAATCTCGTCAATGGTTGGCAGTGTATCGCTTGTGCCGTTCTCCACCTGGCTCAGCTGAGGGTATCCGAGCTGGTAGGACGCGATGGCGCTCGTCGAGAAGCTGTAGAGAGACCGCAGCGAGTCGAGTGGGCGCGGCGTAGTGACGTATTGTCGACCCAAGACGGTCTGGCACTGTTTGCATAGCAGCTCATGGAACGAAGAGCCGCGATCGGCTCCTTCCCGGGATGTATGGGCCTCGGGTGAGAGAGCGATGTTGGTAACAGCACTCAGCGTGACCAACAGGAGGTCAGCATTCGAGCACACGAATGCGTACGAATCACCGAAGATAGACCGACATGTGCCGCACTGGAACACTACTGGTGCTGCGATCTCCTCTTCTTCTTCCTCCTCTTCTTCGTCTTCTTCCTCGTCTTCTTCCTCTAGTAGCGACATCTCTTCGCTCTCTGGCTCCTCAACTTCGTACTGTTGCGGCTCCAGTTTCTCCTTCTTCAGCGACGGCGGTGCCTTCATCGGCGTACTCGCGCTCGTCCGCACGCTCTGCACCACTTGTGTCATCTTGACGGGCGCCTTCACTGGCGCAGTCGACGTTGCCTTCACGCGCTTCTTCACCGGCGGCTGAGTCGTGCTCGGCCGTCCGTTGGCCTTCGGCACCGCCTTCGGTTTCTTCTTCACCGCCGGCGCATGCACCACGTCGCTCTCACTGGCTGCCAGTGCCGCCGCAACGCTCAGCGCATACGCGCGATCCGCCTGCTCCTGCTCCAGCGCCGTCCTCTTTCGCGCCATTTTCCTGGGTCAGTTCGAATGGTGAGTGCGTAACCAGCGTAACCCGACCAGGCTGCCACCCTCAACTTGCAACTAGTTGGTTGCGGGTTTGATGGATGTTGGCAGATCAGGGGGGATACGAGCATTGATGAGGAAGCCGATGATGAGAACGTCTCTCATTTTCTTAGGCGTCTATGGGGGTGTCTACGGCATCCTCTATGCACAGCGCGCGCTTCCGTCGCTTTGTCTGGTGTTTCTGTTTTCCTACTCGTGGATCGCTGGAGCTGGTCGAGTTCTTTTTCTTTTTGTGGATCGTGTATCACTTGATGCGTCTTCGTTGGGGGACTCGGCATTCACTCGACCGCTACGTCACTCGCACAGCTGCCAACATATAGATAATACTCAACTCTCGAACGCTTGACACAGCTATGTGCACCGGAACTCAAGGCTCCACGGCGCTGCCCTGTCAAGGTTCACAAGCCGTGGTTGTTGTTGCCACGAAAGGAAGACTGGTATTGCATGTGCAGGTCGTTGAACCAAGGGTGAGCCATGGCAGCACGGGCTGAGATACGACGGCTTGGCTCATACACCAACATGCGCTGCACCACAATGCCACTATAATCAGTCGACAGGCCAAATGGAAGCCAATACATGACATGGTTCTTACCGCGAGAAGGTCAAGACCAACATGGTCGAGGCCCGGCACGACCTTGGACAGAGGCTGTGGACGCCACTTGGGGAAGTTTGTTTTGTAGTCTGGGAGCGTCGACACGCCCGGCCACGTGTTCTCGTCTGGCGTGCCAAGAACGCTGCAAAAAGCGCACATTGCATCAGCAAATGAGGAGAAACAAACCAGAGAAGGCGAAAAACTCACCGGAAGATGCGGAAAAGCTCATCGATTTCCGAGTCACCCGGGAACAGTGGCTGTTTGTTAACCATCTCGGCAAAGATACAGCCGATGGACCACGAATCAACCGGCGTCGAATAATGCTTCGCCCCCAAAAGGATCTCCGGGGCTCGGTACCACAGTGTCACGACTTCGTGGGTGTAGCTACGGATGGGGATACCGAAGGCTCGTGCGAGACCAAAATCCGCAAGCTTGAGGTTCCCGTACTGGTCGATGAGGAGGTTCTGCGGCTTCAAATCGCGGTGCAGGACACGGTTGGCGTGGCAGTAGGCGATGCCGGCCAGAAGTTGGTACAAGTAGCTCTTGATCTGCAGCATCTCGAAGCGCTGAGGCACCATCTCCAGGCACTTCTTCAAGTCCTGTTCCATGTACTCGAACACGAGATAGAGTTTGTTTTGCTGGTGGATCACATCGTACAGGTGCACGACGTTCGGGTGCGACGAGAGCTCCTTCAGCAGCGAGATCTCACGCATGGCCGTAGACGGCACGCCCTCATCGTCTGCTTCCAGGCGAATCTTCTTGAGCGCCACAATGCGACCAGACGTGAGGTCTTTAGCCTTGTACACGATCCCGTAGGTGCCTTCGCCGATCTTCTCCACCTTCTGGAACTTCTCCATGGCTGCAAACTGGATAGCGAGACCGACACAGATCGAATGCGCACAGCAGGCGCTATGAGGTGGTGACGCTGCGAGCGTGAAGAGATCCACGGAGGAAGGAAGACAAGCACGCGGACGACGCGATCGCCTGCGATGACACGCGACTCTGCGAGTGGGTTGCTTGGCGGAAAAAGTGTGGGGATTTGGAGGGAAAGGTGTTGGATACCAGAAGAGGGTGAGGAAGTGGAGATAAGTATCGATTCAGGGTGCAGTAGAATGAAGTTCAGCTGCAGGCAGCAGCTGAGAGGATGTTAGCGCTACTTCACGCATCCGTTTCTACCGTCTGATGCAACCAACTGGTTGGAATCAGTCACAGATCTGATCCTAGAAAGGGCAGTCATCACAAGCTGCTGAGCGGAGCCAAGGAGAGCTATCTCGCTGCTCATCGGTTCATCCTGCCTCCAGAGTCTCGAGTCTCTGCCCTCGACCACCAAGGCGGTAGACCACAGCCAGCGCCGTAATCATTGGGGTTTATTGAGCCAGACAGCAATTCTGCTCTTTGTCCACTCCGCTCGACCACCGCGGTGGCAAGATGTCAGTCACTCAACACGGGACGGTCAATTGCAAATCCTCGATGTCTCGCTCACTTCCAGACGCATACGAGTGTATTACATAGTATCTCAAGGGCGAATATCCAATCGCTCCTATGGTTCTATCGCAGTCAACACGTTTTGTACACGACAATGAGTACCGGTACGATCTCGAGACTAGAGTTGGCACCGGCGAGCACCAAGGGTCGTCATCCCGAAGCAGTGAGAAGTCAACTGTGGCGCTTGCATCGTCACTTGCAGAGAACGCAACAGGACGTGACAGAGCGTTCATCTTCCCAGGACGTCATGCTCATTTCGAGAATCCATGACGCAGCTCCATGCATCGGAGCAAGCACACGCAGCGTCTCGAGCGTTCGCCAGCCACTCAACACGCCATCGACACCCGGTGCAGTCCCCACCACTGTCATGGGCTCTTCAACCACGTACGTAAGCGGTCTCTACCATGCGCTGTCATCACGCTCACGCCGAGCTTCGCAGAGAAATGCGGACGAGAGAAGACACTTCGCTACCGTTCGATTTCGAAGGCGGCTGGACGTCCTCTCCAGCTATGACATCATGGGCCACGGTTGGCCCGAATCATCACGCACAGAGACCGGCCAGCGATTGGCCCAAATAACCATGACCCACCGCGACGGTCGGCGAAGACGTCATCTGCATGGGGCCGTCATCATGGGAGCATGAGGCCAGGAAGCAGCGCTTATCCCCGCCTCTTGCGTTCAGAGGCACAGCATGGAGCCGTCGGTTAGGCATCAGCGCATCGAAGGCGATGACTGCGATACGCGAGCCGAAACTGTGCTTGGGTTCGCCCACAGAGACGCCGGAACGCACCACACATAGCTTTCTCTACCGTGTTGTGGAACATTCTCACTAGAGTGACCCCCCATGCAACCACAAACCAGTCACTGGATAGTGACTGTTTCGAATGCTCATCGCAGAACCAGGTGGAAAAGTCTCTTTCGAAGGTCCACTCTCTTGCCCTGACATCATCCCTTTTTGCATCGAAACGTCATCAGAGGTCCCTTAACCCCCCTCAACGCCCTTCCGAGCCATTCCCTCTGTATTTCGTGGATGTTAACGGGCGTGACGCATCACCAGTGCCTAACCTGACGAAATCTCCGCTGTTGAAGTTGTCATGACGCCACGGCCCTGTGCCATGACATCGCCGCCACCCCAGCTGTCCGTCTGATGCTTGACGCCGCCGCTCCACTCTGCTCCACTGGCTCAGCTAACTGTCTGTTCTTGCGACCACCGACTGTGCGGCGCCGCGTCGCGCATCTTCCGACGGCTCCTCGCATTCCTCGTCTTGCCCTCCAGCACTCAAGTCGCCTCCGGTCAGAATCGAAGCAGTAGCACAATGGTGGCGTGGCGTGAACACATCCGCAATGCCAACTGGTTCATGGTCTACTACGTGACAGTGATCCACATTGGCGCGGTCGTCGGTCTCAAGTGCCTCTTCGACGCCAAGTGGTCCACCAACGCGCTCATCCTGCTCTGGTACTACCTCTCGGGTCTCGGTATCACTGCCGGTGCGCACCGCCTCTGGGCGCACAAGGCCTACAAGGCGCATGGCATCGTGCGCTTCTTCCTCATGCTGTGTAACTCGATGGCCAACCAGGGCACGATCTTCCACTGGTGCCGTGACCACCGTGTGCACCACAAGTACTCGGACACGCCATCGGACCCGCACGACTCGGGTCGTGGTTTCTTCTTCGCGCACATGGGCTGGCTCCTGGTCAAGAAGGACCCTCGTGTGGTTGAGGCTGGTAACAAGCTCAACTACGATGACCTCTGGGCTGACTGGACGGTCGTGATTCAGCAGAAGCTCAACCCATGGGGCAACCTATTCATGTGCTTCGCCTTCCCGATGCTCGCGACCATGTACATCAACGGCGAGACCTGGTTCAACGCCCTGTTCATCGGTGGTTTCCTTCGCTACGTTCTCGTGCTCCACGCGACGTGGCTCGTGAACAGCGCCGCGCACTTCTACGGCTACCGCCCGTACGACGAGTCGATCCCACCAAGCGAGAACTGGTTCGTCTCGACCTTTTGCGATTGGTGAGGGCTGGCACAACTGGCACCACAAGTTCCCATACGACTACGCTACGTCAGAGTTCGGTGCTGCCCAGCAGTTCAACCCAACCAAGATGACGATCGACCTGTTCGCTATGCTCGGCCTGGTCACGGAGCGCAAGCGTGCGGTGCCAATCTGGGAGAAGATGAAGGCGGCCAAGCTCAAGGGCAAGAACGAGAAGGTGGTGGACCCAGAAGGCGATGACCCAGTCAAGGCCTTTTCGGAGCTTAAGGCCAAGGCGATGTAAGGCCTTGGGTGCTCTCTCCGTCCTGTGTGTTCGTCCTCCATTCCATTGTAGCACCAACTCTTCATAAACAATACACTCTACTCTGAAATCTCACAATGCGTTTGGAGCTTGCAACGCTGCCTAACCGCTCGAACGACAGTGTAGCCACTTGGTGGCGACTGCTCAGTGCGTGCACGTTGAAGTGGCGGGGTTCTCATCCCGCTGAAGTATCCGAGGGTCTCGGAATGAGGCGTCATGTAACATGACATGACTCATGTTCTTCATGGTGATGATTCCCGCTATCCAGTCATGCAAGGGTGACGTCATACAAGAGATAAACATGATTTCATCACTCCAGTAGAACCTCCCTTTTCAAATCAACATGTCTTATTTTTTGTATGAATGGGAAACGCCAGTCTCCCATTTATCATTTCCAAACCTCTATTTACATCTCTCATAAAAGTTGCATTGCAGTTTTATGTTGCGCTTATGGCGTGGAGCTCTTCAACTTTGACCGACCTCATAATCGTGTTCCGCCCCAAGGTCTTCGTCACGGTTCTTCGAAGGATGCGGAAGGTCGGCCGAGGCATGTGCGCTGCGTGATTGGCTCACGGCCGTGAGGCTCACACATTGAATCATCATCATCCGACCCTTGCGCACCTCCAGCGCATCGATGCGTCAGCGCCGTTGGCTATGGAGGATCCGGTCCACGGGCTCATTGTCCAAATATCTGCCATGGTGTCACCTGGCTCTTTCATTCGCCAAGCCAATTGGTTTATGGTCTACTACGTCACCGTCATGCATGCCGCAGCGCTCATCGGTTTGAAAGTCGCTCTGCTAGACGCGCGCTGGTCAACACTCGCATGGGCAGTCGTGTTCTACTACTTCTCGGCGCTTGGCATCACGGCCGGTGCTCACCGCTTGTGGTCGCATCGATCGTTTAAGGCACATGGCATTGTGCGCTTCTTTTTGATGTTGTGCACGGCCATGGCGAACCAGGGCACGATCTTCCATTGGGTGCGAGACCACCGTGTGCACCATAAGTACTCCGACACGCCTTCTGACCCTCACGACTCGGGTCGTGGTTTCTTCTTTTCCCACATGGGCTGGCTTCTTCTCAAGAAAGACCCACGCGTCCTAGCGGCTGGCAAGAAACTCAACTTCGACGACTTGTGGGTCGATTGGACGGTTGTGCTCCAGCAAAGGCTCAACCCATGGGGTCAACTCTTCGTGTGTTTCGCGCTTCCTACCGTAGTGACGACTTGGGCTACGAGCGACTCCTGGTACAATACGCTGATGGTGTGTGGCTTCCTCCGGTACGTGCTGCTCTTGCACGCGACATGGCTCGTCAACAGTGCCGCGCATATCTACGGCTACCGCCCGTACGACGAGTCAATCCCTCCGAGCGAGAACTGGTTTGTCTCGCTCTTCGCAATTGGAGAAGGATGGCACAATTGGCATCACAAGTTCCCGTATGACTACGCCGCATCCGAATTCGGCATCTCTCGTCAGTTCAACCCCACGAAGCTAACGATCGACATTTTTGCCAAGCTTGGTCTCGTGACAGAACGAAAGCGGGCCGTGCCGATCTGGGAGAAGATGCAGGCAGCGCGGCTCAAGGACCGGAGCGAGAAGATCGTAGATCCCGATGGAGACAACCCGCGTCGGGCATTCTCCGAGCTCAAGGCCAAAGCTATGTAGGGCAGGTGTGTTCGAAGAAAACATTCTTTTTTTCAATGCGTATAGACTGAAAAGATCATCATTCTGTATCGTGTGGGTCTATCTTTAGTCTCTGGCGGGTTCATGAGTAGCTCCATGCTTGTTGGGCAGAAGGGTGCACAGGGAGGAGAAGTCATGGGCGACGCCATCGAAGACTCGGCCGTGAACGACTTCCTGCTCATCCTGGAGGAGCATCGGAAGAACTGCGAGCGTCAGGGCAAGTATGTGGAGGCAGAGACAGCCAAGAAACGTCTGGAGGAGCTCAAGGTGCACGAGGAGAACCGACGCAAAGAGGCAATGCGGTCGCGACAGATCGCCGAACGTCTGGGAGTAGAGGAAGCACACATGCTCGAATTCCAGCAATTTAACCAAGTGTGGGATCGTAAAATGGAGGAGTATGAACGCAATGTCGAAGAGTTGGTTGTGAACATGAGGGAGAAACACAAAAGCGAGTTGCTAGAGTTCCAACGGAAACTACTGGAGAAGAAGCTAAAGCCAAAATTCTCGAAAGATCTCTTAAACTTGAGGCGTATTGAGGAACACTTGGCACGACAAAAAGAGTGAGTCGCCAGGCGACGTGGACCATGCGTGGATGATACTGACTCCTGTGCCCTTAAGCTATAATGAGGCCCACAAGATCAAGCTAAAGGCAGACGCCTTGGAAGCGTGGGAGCTAGAGAAGTGGAAGAACCAAAAGCAGCAGGAGATGTTGCAGCGCGAAGTGACATTCAAGCAGCGCCAGAAGCAGGATCTCGATGCGCTGTTAAAGCGCATCCAGTCAGGGCGAGAGGAACAGAAGAAGCAGCGTCAAGTGGATCTGGAGAGGTAAGAGTGTCTTTCTCCATGTAGTAGTGTCTGGTGAGTACTCACTGGTGTGCCCAACGATGTAGATTGTTGCAGCGCTATCAGAACGTCAAAGCAGAGTTGCAGCAGCAACAGAACCTGGAGCGAATCCGATATGAAAAGTTCTCCCAGCGGCCAGGAGCCAGCGTGATCCAAGGCCGAAACTAGAGATCGTAACGACGCAGACCAAACAGAACATGATACACATCTGTAGATTAGATGAGAGTCGCTGAGTCTGGCGCATGTGCGCTTCCCCTGTCAGTCTTCATTCTTCTCGGAACTCGGCTCCACCCCTTCGTAACGACCGCACTGCGCGCTGCTCAATCCCGCCGTAGCGACCGGAACGCCTTCTTGTTCTGCATGACCATGTAGACCATTGGGACGATGACACCGACGATGAGAACCATGAGCCCGCTCACATACGAGCCCGACAGGTACGAGACCTCGACTGCCATTTTCGCTCCAGTTCAGATTGATGAGTTGTGAACGCCAGGTTACAGTGCACGGGTTACATTCAAATAACGTGTAAAGAGGGCGTACACCTACTAAATAACGTTGTTGGGTGCATTTCGACGTTATTTTGGAATCCTGTGGTGTTTGACCACCACATTCCGATCACTCCACCACGAGCAATCATGGTGGCGCGCAAGTCGATCGCGACGCTCTCGAGCGGTGTCATCCGTCACCGAAGCGGTCTCCAGCAGCCGCGCATGGCGCGCGCGGTTCACATGTCAACACCGAAGCTCTCGGCTGCCACAGGCGTCGAGGCGTCCGGTCCGCCGTTCAAGAAGTTCTTCTGGATCACGACCGGCATCATGTTCGGTATCCCCGGTGCCCTTGGTGCCGCGTTCGTGTACAACCTCAAGACGGACGACGAGTTCTACGAGCACTTTAACGACAAGTACCCAGATCTTGTCGCGACCATCAACGAATACGTGCCACTGACAGAGACGTCGGACTACGCCGAACGAGACGATGTGGGCACGGTCTCCCCGGCGAGCGAACTGCTCAATGAAAGTACGTCACGATAACGGTGTGCGTACTGGTGGCATTGCATTCACAGGCTGATGTTTGTTTATGTCGTGGACAGAGATGACGGTAGTTGCAACATTGCGTTCGGGCAAGAAGGTGCGTTTCCAGGCTCAGGGTACGGCGAGTCAAACAGAGATCGAGGCCCTGGCGCTGACGCATTCGGGATCGATCCATGACGGTGTGGTGGCGATCGCTTTCGACGAAGATGGTGAAGATGACGAGGCGGGTGCGCAAGTCAGCGTAGAGGAACCGATCGTGGCGAATCAGGCGACGTCGGCGGCTTCGGCTTTTGTGCCTCCACCTCGCACCATGTGGACGGGAAAGAAGAAGTCACGCGCTGAGGTCGTGCAGGATGTGCGACAAGAGATCGAGTCGATCCGCCTGCAGCAGCTCGCGCTTGAGGAGTCCAAGTACGCGGGTCGCGACATCGACGAAGCGGACGAGGAGATCGCTCAGCTCGAGCAACGCAAGATCGAGCTCAAGAAGCTTCTACCGCGCAAGCGCTTCCTGTTGATTTTTTAGGCGGACGTGGCGACTGGATGAGCGCGGCGGCTCCGGCTGCGCGGCAGACATGGCGAAATGGTGCTCGCGTCCAATACTGTAGTAAACGTATAGAAGACGAGTCTCTAGCCCTCCATGAAGCGAGTGGTTGCAGTTGCGATTGGAGAAGATCTCGCCAGCCACTTTGCGACATGGCTACATCGTGCTACCCTCATTGTGGTGCATGTCTCCTTATCTACTGACTGCCGAAGTGGGGCGACTGCCTCATCATGAGGCATGAGGCTCATGCGCCCGAGTCTCCTCAATGTCGCGAGTCACGGTACCTACAGTACCTGGTGTGCTAGAAGTTCTAGCCTAGAACACAGTCGCCCATACGTAATGCAGCATTTCACGTACAGTGCGCAATGGAGTGCTGGGCAGCTGCATGGTGTGGGGGATGCGGGTGGAAGCGCAGCATGTAGATCAAGTAGATGGGCTCCGAATTGGAGTTTCCACGCGACTGGATGTTGGAGTCCAGCATCCAGTCGCGTGGAGAGCAGTAAGGCCACGAGGCCACCGAGTACGGTCGCGTGTCTCCATGCCCGCAGAGACGCGCACGCCAGCATCCAACTGCGTTGCACATTGGTGGGGGGCGTCACTCCATCATCTTATTCGTTTGGAAACGGTTCCGAGCGAGCACGGAACCGAGTTTTTCTTATCCGTGGTTTTGCTCTCGCACGTTCACTCAAGCACGCGCGGAGTTTCCGATAGGTATAGCCGCGAGTTTCCGTTAGTGACGCCTTGGGTGGCTTCACATGGCCTAGGTGCTGTCGCTGTTCGCCTTGCGTGGGTGCTCGACTGAGCTGTGACGCTTACTGCGGCGCATGCGAAAGGTCCGGCACCCTGGGGGCACAGAAACCCCTGTGCGTGCGGTATTTATACGCGTTGCTCACAGCCATAATTCCACTTGCAGTCCGCCCTTTCGGTTCAACATGCACCACCGAAGCTATGTAGGCCACGCTACCGATACGAGACGCCGTCAAGCATTGCACCACGACAGAAACCGGCGACGCTTGTGATGTTGGCGTCGCATGGCCAATTCGCCTTCTCACCCGCATCAAGAGGCCGTGCGAGAATCGCGTACCACACGCGCGTCCGCTTAGCGTGGGATTCTCCTCGGGTCGCGCCCCGGTTTCAGCATTACTCGCTTCAAATTCCACGAGAACAGGAACAAAAATGAGGGTTGTCTAGATTTCGAAACTCGAGTGAAGGCATCCAGAGATCCAAACTCGAGGGAGGCCGTCCATTCGAGGGGTCCGAAGGTGGGTGCGAGAGCTGCATTTTCGCGACTGCATCGCGGAATCCGGACCGGATTATCCGGTTTCCGGAGTCCAGTCCGCGATAACCGACGAGATGTTCCATGGACGATTCGCCCACATTCCAGTTTACTCCAAGGGTACTGGAACAAGAATGCCCGAGTGAAGAGTTCTACACCTAGTGCAGACGAGCCGCGTGCATTGCCAGCGGTTTCGTGTTGGTGACCAAGCGATGAGGCGCCGCAAACAGTCAGTACCTACTGTTGCACCCACGCCACTTGCAGTTCAATGTTGTATCAGTATGTTTTGCCCATAACTCGGATGTTGTAGTTGTTATTCTACTATAATAAGGCATTCTGTTGTCACGCCTTTTAAGCGAAACTCGTTCCGTGGCGACCAATATTTCGAAGGTACTGGAGAAGCGCAGGCCGTTGTGTATGTCGATGGAGGAGCGCCTCCATCTCGACATCTGTGCGTCCGGAAGCGCAGTCGCAGGCCCAGTTGCCGACATACCACGGCCATCACACTGGTTCGTTTGACGCTATGGGGCGCGACGTGCTGCACAGCGTGCATCTGTCCAAGACGCGAACTAGTCTCAGCGGACGGTCGAGCGACTTCACGCTTCATCGCGCATCGCTGGGGCAGTCCCCGATGGACACGCACACGCCGACTCTGACGCATTCACCCAAGTATGACTATGAGCTGCTGGACCATGAGCTGGAGATGGACATCGAAGCCAGTGACAACACAGTGCGGCGCCAGGAAGAGGCCGCCATGCGCGTCAGTGAGCACCAGAATCCATTTTCATCGTCCAAGTTGCAGCCGTTCCACCAGATGAGTGAGGAAGCTGTCGACTCGACCATGCAGCTATATCGTGTACGTGCTGAGCGCGAGAAGCAGTTCCTGAACGCCCGCCAAGCGGCCAACTTACGCGGGAAGCCCGTCAAGTCGATGAAGCTAAGTATGTTCGATCAACGCCACGACTCGAGTGACAGTCAGTGGAAGCTGGTGAAAGAGCAAGCCGATGTTCGCGTATTCCGTAATGTACAGCGTCGTGGGAAGACGACGACGATGATGGCACAGGGTTTGCTGCGCGGCTCGGTAGGCGAGATCATGGATGGTTTGTATGCGGAGACCACGAAAGAGGCGCGCGTGTTGTATGCGCTGCTGAGCGATACATTCCTCGACGCGTCCGTGCTACACGTAGACAGCTACCGCACGGCCCAGCATCCCTTCCAGTTCGCGGGTGTTACCTGGATGGCCATGGAGACGCCACGCGGTTGTGGTGTGTGCAAGGATCGCGACTTTCTCTGCTTCAAGGTGAGGAACAGTTCTCTGTTTTTTTCTTCTGGTGGAGTGTTCCCGGGGAGCATCGTTCCATGGGACAGTCAACCACCCCAGGGGAGAAATAACGAACCATGTCACACCGGAAGGGCTGACTTCTTTTTTTTTTCCTTCATGATGGATCCGGATTTACTAGAAAATGGGTACATTCAAAGATCCTGAAACCAGAGACGACGTCGGGTATCTCACGTTGCTGTCCGTCGACCAGAATGACTACACGTCCGTGCAGTGGCTCTCGCCTCCGTCCAGCGACTTTGTGCGTGGCTTCCTCTCACTCACGGCCTTCTTCAAGAAACTCCCAAGCGGCGCCACATCGCTCTTCATCCGCGGAGACTTTAATGCCCGTGGTCACTTGGCGTCGCGTCTTGCTGACAACATGTTTGCCGACCTCGTTTTCGCGATCGCCAACGCTCCGAGCTGTGGACAAGCCAAGTCGCTCGCAATGCTTCTGCAGTCCATCAGCACAGGGCAACGTCCAGGGTTCGCTTGTACCAGCTCAACAGTGTCAACGACGTCCCAGGGCCACGTGACACAGCTCCTTCCACTTCTCTCAGAACGTAACCGAGGTCGCTGCGGCGTGTGTTCCAAGACGTTATGGAAGGTGATCGAGAGTCCTGAGTATTGCCGCGGCTGCTGGACGCGTACATGCCGCAAGTGCCACGTCACGCTCCCTATCTATTGCGCTGATTTTCACAGAGCCCATGATGAAGACCAGCACGGACAC
The DNA here is from genome assembly GCA_000387445.2 of Pythium aphanidermatum DAOM BR444. Lineage (NCBI taxonomy): Eukaryota > Oomycota > Peronosporomycetes > Pythiales > Pythiaceae > Pythium > Pythium aphanidermatum. Next base: position 12,863 of record KE464219.1, on the reverse strand, counting down.
TCGCATTTCCCATCGTGGCCGGGTGGAAACAAGCACCGACGACTGGTGAAGCCTTGCAAAGAGACCTTCTGTCTCAAGTGCGTCTGCTCAGTCCTTCCCACAGGAGTCAAGATGAACGCACGGCTGCTGAAGCAAACTGCCAAGAAGAGGCGACGAGCTCGAACAACGAAGGGTTCCAGAAGTAACGCCAGCGCCTCGAGTCGGTCCATCGCTCGTCGTGGTGGCGCTGCAACTGCAACGCGAAGCAATCCTCCGTCGGTTGTCATGTCGGTCGCATCCAGGAGTAAGTACAGTGGAGGTAGTACCGGGTCGAGCTCAAGACAACGAGGAAAGGTGTACGTGCAACTGCCCCGTTCGCATCACCACGTGCATCGCAGTCGCACGGGTGAGTCAAACCGTGACGATCAGTCGTCTATCTCGGTGCACTCATCTGTGGACTCGATGCAGCTCCAGCGGCACCATCTCGGTCTCGCCAAAACTGCACCAGTGTCTCGCTCGATTGCACAGCGGTCGACTAGTAGATCGCAGACGCCGGAGCAACCCCCATACCATGAGAAGGAGCCACTTTCAAAAGCACACTCCCAGCCAGCATCAATGCTGGAAGTGTTGGAGAACTACCAGCTGAGCCAAATGACAACAACGATGAGCGCTGACTTGGTGTCTGACGATGGTAGTTTGCCACTGACGGATCCTCGGAACGGCGCGACGTCATACACGTCGTTCACATCAAGCTCTCCAGCAGGTGGCAGGGTCGAGAACGACATTTCAAAGCCTGAAGACTTCGACAGCAACAGCTCGTAAGCTCCAGCTCCGAGTCAAGCTCACACCTCGCAAACGAACACGTCGGTCCATGGCGTCTTCCTCAACGTCGTCGTACGCGTCGTCGACCAAGAACGGCTCCTCAGCAGATAGCAGTCGGCGAACGAATGCAGCGTCCAGCTCGAAGCACTCATCTCCGTACAACGATGAGTACTACCACAAAGTGCTACAGCAGTACCTCGACAAGCGCCGGACGAGTCTCGGCGTCACGAGCACGTCAACACTAAGCACGGACAACAACCAAGACGCGCCTACTGAAGGCAAGGCAGCCGCAGCCACCACGAGGTCAAGCAGCAACAGTGGCAGCGGTGCGTATTCACGACGTAGCAGCCTCCCGCGTTCCGTCTTCCATGACTTCCAGCCGCCACCAGTGTTCACTTCTTTCCATTTTGACCACCCCCGAACGCCATCGCGACTGTCGTTCTCGTCGCTCTCATCCTCTGTCACTTCGTCCCAAGCTGCTGAGGCCATCGCAGCCAAGTATTCGACCACGAGCAAGGGTGGCTGGGCGCCTCCAGCATTCTAAGGCGCCGAGTTGTTGCTGATACGACTGAGTGAGCGATCACTTGCCGGTCGCGGAGGCATCACTGGGAGCATCCCGATGGCTGAACTCCGTCGCGGCGATTTGGAGACCGTTGTGTTCCCCCGGGACAGTACGATTGGGATCACCTTCGCATGGGCGTCATGTGACGAAGCGAAGCGATGCAGCTCCCGCTCGTTCGCGCAATGGCGTCCACGTAGCACATGCACCGACAGGTCTCCTGACTTTTCCAACGCTTCTTTGGTATCGACTTCTAGGCTCTCCGTCTCGCTTGTGGGTGCCAACCATTTCTGCAGCGTCTCAGCAATGTCATCAAAGGACGGGCGTTGGTCAGGGTTTTCATCCCAGCATTGCTTCATGAGCTGCTCAAGGCCGAGTGGGGCGGACTTGGAGAAGTCTGCAGGGCGCAGTCCATCATTGGCGACTTGAAGCGGCACCTGGAACGCATTGATACCTTCGTACGGATCCTTCCGCTCGACTAGTTCCCACAACACGATCGCGTAGCTGTACACGTCGGCCTTCTCGTCGTACGGTTCATGGCGGATGACCTCGGGTGCAGCCCAGAACGGCGTGCCGACGAACGTGTATTGCTGCTGTTCGGCCACGGTCTTGGCCTTGAAGCGCGCGAGTCCGAAGTCGGCAACCTTGACCACGAGGTTCTCGGATACGAGGCAGTTCTTGGATTTGAGATCGCGTTGCAGCACGCGTGTAGCGTGGATATGGCGCATGCCCTCGGCGATATCCAACGCACTGTTCAGTACCATAGTATGCGGGAAGAAGTTGGCTTCGTCGCGCAGGTACTCGTACAGCGAGCCGTTGGACATGTATTCCATGACTAGGACGTAGCACGTGGGCGTAAGGCTCGCACCGATGAGCTTGACGATGTTGGGATGCCGAAGTGCGTTCATGACCCAGATTTCCCGGCGAAAGTTCTTGACAGCATCTTCCAGTCTATCCACGACGCCCTCACGAGGCATGAGCAGCTTGACACCGACTTTGGTATCGCGCCAGATCGCCGCGTACACCTCGCTGAGTGGCCCGAACGCCAAGCGTTTGACCAGCGTGATCTCGGCCAGTTTGACCTCGTACACGCTTGCCTCGTTGCCGTCACTCACTTGGAAAAGCACGTGAGCTTCTTTCCCCACACTCAGCCGTCGCTTGTCTCGCAGCTCCACGGAGCCTCGCCGTTCTTTCTTCTTCCGGTGCTCAGGCGACAGCGCCGCGAGCTTCTGTCGCTTCTTGTAGTTTGGGACTTCGAACGTCGTGGCCGCGCGTTCCCGGGACTTGGGATGCCCCGATTGCGCTGCATTGCCATGGGCCGTGGGCTCCAGCGGCTTGCCCTTGAAGAGAAGCGCGAGGCGCTTACGGAAGGAAGTCGAACGGCGTTGCATCTTTGCTGGCGCCGAATGGACCTTGCTGGGGCGTCGCGTCCCGTCGTTCTCCTGGTCATCATGGGTCTTCTTGTCGCCATCGACAGACGACGTGAGGGAGCCACGCCGCGAGCTGCCGCTACTGAGTGTCATGGGTTCTGGGTGGCTACGCTTGCGCACCCTCAGGCGTACCGACGCCGCCATGGGCTCGTCCGCCGTCGGGCCTCGCTCTGGTGGTGTGTCACTGGGCGAATTCCTCGAGCCACGACGTATGGAGAAGGAGCCACTGAGAGTCTTGAGCAGGCTCTGACTGCGTGACGGTCGTCGTGGCTCCTGCGCGGGTGCCGTAGCGAAGTCGACACGCGAGATCCGCTGCATCTGCTGCATGAACTCGAAGGCGTGCTGTGTCGAGTTCTTGTGCGCTGTGACGTGCGCCTCGTCGGCGTCCTTCTGGATCACTGCGAGCTCACCGGGCAGCGGCGTGGTCTTGCCGTGTGCACCACGACGGCGCCTCCAACAGGAGAACCAGCGCTTGGAGTTATGAGCCGCGAGTGCTTGAGCCCAGAGCACTCGCGTCGACTCAAGGTTGCGGGTGCTTGTGGGGCGCCGACGGCGCGTCCGCAGCCAGCACAGGACGAGCGACGCGATGAAGAAGAGCGCAGCGCAGACGCAGAGGAAGAGCTGCAAGTACGCGTCCACCAGCACACAGGCGGCGCGTGGGGAGGCGCAGTAGGCGGCGGAGAACCAGCGCCACGTGCCCATGAAGCCATGAGGTCGCGGATGGAGGAAGGCGATGCACGGGGAAGGAAGTCAGGACGCATTTTTAGATTTTAGACCCGCAATAATACAGACGACGATGCATTTAGCAGACGGATACATAGGGGAGGGAGGTTAGTCCAGAGCACGCGTCGGCAGATGACGCACGGGGTGGAACGACGTCAGATCTGATATAGGATACAAGTTGAAACCTGCGACATCACAACAACACCGACGCCAGAAAGAGAGAGAGGGAGAAACCCAAGCTCACGGATGATGGAATACAGACGATGGATATATTTTTGTTGGGCTTTTTAGACCGCGGGAGCGGTAGGGAGAACGCATATGCGACGGGAGTTTATGGGAGCTTCTTCTCCATGACAGCGTTGCCGGCTGGGTCGAAGCCGTGGATCTCGATGTGCTGCACCTTTGGCATGCCCCACGACGTGGTCGAGTACACGAAGACGCGCTCGAGCGTGCAGTTCTCGACACCGTTGATCGAGCCCTTGCCCACAACCTTGCCGTTCTCCACCTTGAGCGTGATCACGCGGTCCTTGAGCGACGTGAGCGTGATCTCGTACTCGCCGGCGGTCTTGCCTGGCTTGACAGACACACCGTACGCACTGTTGCGCTCGATCATGTTGAGCTCTTCACGCGGGTGGCCGTCGTTCTCGAACATAATCCAGTAGACATCGAGAGGGTCGGCGGCGTTAAGCGTGCCATCCTCCTGGAGCTTGCCCGAGTACACCACGACGTTCTTGTTCTTGTTGCGGTAGATCACGAAGGCCGTGTTGTTGTCGTGCTTCTCACGGAGCACTGGCACCGGGTTGTTCTCAACCTTGGAGAAATCGAGCGACATGGTTCAGCACGTGGAGGGTCTCGAGCGAATACGGAAGTGCGTCGTAGCGGCGTGGCGTGGCGTGCGGAGATGCGATGGCGCGATTGTGGGCGGTTATCGCGACGACGACGCTGCGATCATACGCGGCAACGGCTCAGCAACTTCACCATCGTAAAAAAGAATGAGCCCGTAAAAATGAGAGTGACGCAGGTTTTTTACGAGCGACGTCACCACAGTGGGCCGCTCAGATTTTCCGCCTCAGACTCAGATGGGTGAGCGCGCCCAAAAAGCGTCGGAAAGCCGGTCCGGCCGTGGCGCTGATGGTTTTTTGACGCGCAATGGTGGCGTGTGTGTGCCTGCTGGTTGACTGGAGAGACTTCCTGGGATCTGGTCGAGGAGACGAGCCCATTGAAGGCATTACCTCAGACAGTGGCGAGCTGTGACCGCGCCTTCTTTCCATGAAGAAGCGAGAGCAGGGAAGAGTGACTGGGGCACTCGCACGTCAGTGTGCGGATGATATCAGCGGCATGGCGGAGAGAGAATGAGATTGAGCTCTCTCGTCTCGAGTAGGAGAATCAAGTCAGAGGCGAACCCAAGGGCGCTGGCGTCGACGCTCCTGCTGTCGTGTCGTTTGGAGACTGAACCCACATCGATCCACGATCTGATCCCCTTGAGAGACGATACACCAGAGTCCGACTCACCCAGCTGTTGTTGCCAACCATATGCTTCTTTG